>CAEGAE010013476.1:0-111176 GCA_903067095.1 Girardinus metallicus | reverse complement strand
ATATATATATATATATATATATATATATATATATATATATATATATATATATATATATATATATATATATATATATGCATAATTGTGTAGGTTTATAATGTAGCACAATGTAACATCACAAAATGTCAGTGTCCTGAGATTCAAGTCACAAATTTGATGACTTTAGACTTGACTTGAATTTTTGCAGTAATCACTTATAACTTCGCTTTGACTTAAACCCTTTGACCTGACTAGATATCTTTTATTAAGCAGAAAGTGCATAACGTAAAGAAAACCATTTGGCATGGAATCATGGAGCTATGCCAGGCGTGGAATCCAGCCTGCTGTTCACCCCCCACCGCTTCTCAATTTCCCCCCTCTTGTTGCTACAACAAGCATGCTCCATCTACCGTGCTGTTTACCTGCTTTTCTTCTGAGTCCTTTGATGACAGCAAAGAGTCTGATGGTGGTAGAGAGGCTCTTTCATCTAGCAGGGTAGTGTATGCAAAGGTGGAAAAAAGTGCTGCACAAACAATGAGTACGCTACTATACAGCTTAGCTCAGTACCATAATATTCAGGCACTTAAAATAAGATTCTATACTCAGAAGCAAGTGTCTTAGACTGTTTCCGTCTCTGTTCCTGCAGAGAAACAGAGATAGAAACAGAGACGAGAGCACTGTCAGCACCTATATGGACCTTAGTACAAGATGCCAGAGCTGACATAAAGGTGTGGACATTATTGTTGGCTGATGGGCCCAGTGGAAAATGCTCTACGATAGAAAGCAAGCATGATATGTTCTCAAAGTCACGGTGGAAGTGTTTTTTCTATTTATTTTACTTCTCCTGAATCTTAACCTGAACTTGTTTCTTATCACCTATATGCTTGAACTACAGCATGCAGTGCCCCACCTAAATACTTCTACCATTTCACTGTCACTGTTCCCATTTCTCTGTCTGTATCAGTTATGAAGGGCTTCCATATGCAATATGCTAAGTCAATGGTGGTTTTGTCTGTATCAGGTTTGATACAATTTTTTGCCAGGCTGTATTCTTTCTGTTATTTTTCTAAATATGATATTTAACTTTTTTGGTAATTTAACACAAAAGGTGGTGCATTTTTTTATTGTTTAAACTATTATAGTATTTCCTAGTTATTTAATATTTTTCTCTAAAAAACAAAACACTCGAATATGTTAAACCTATCAGCTGAGTTCCAGGTATGTACTCTGCCTTACTAAGATTCTATCAAATTAGAAATAGTCGTTCTCTAAGTAATGCAGTGATGAATCACTTGACATTTAGCAGGTATTGTAGAAGCATCTACTAACTTTGGTGCTTTCTCAAACCTTACTCAGAACCACTGGTATTATTATAATGGCGTTAATGTAATGCTATTAACTAAAACAGAAGGATATTACCACCAAACTGTGAATTACAGCTAAACTGAAATGCATTTGCTATTTCTGAAACATTCCAACTAAAGTATCAGGCTTTGAAAGAAAAAAAATCTCCAGTACATCTTAAGAAAAGGTTTCACCATTAGTAGTACATTGCTTATGTGCCCACCTAATGCACTGCAAGTTTTGCTGATTGTTTTTTCTACAAAACTCCAATTTTTACTTCCATACCTCTTGGTTTCCAAATTTAGTACACATAAAAAGCCAACCAACATTTTTATGCTGGCTCACCCCCAACAGTCCATTGATTTTCTTGAAGGACAGCAGGCCAACCCAATAAAACCTCTGATTCCTCCTTGGCTTGCCTGACCACTCTTCTCTGACTGACGCTGTATATTTCGTAATTTGAGTTGTGAAAAAAAAGCCTAAAAACATCTGAGTGGACACAAAAAAATGCTCCAATCTTGTTGATGCACATTTGCCACACAAAGTTCCAGCAAGTTCACGTCTGGAGACGGATGGGGAATTAGTGATTCAGAGGGATTCATCACTGGGAGTGAAATGTAACCCAGGGACAGTTTGGGAAAGAGGTCAAATTACCTACTGTAAGCCCAGTGAGAAGCAGCTGAATGTTGGGACGAAGGCAGGCGTGTGTGTGCATGAGCATCTGTGTACATGCATGAGGGGAGTAACCTGCATGTAAGCTGGCACATTAACACATTCTCTCTCCCTGCTTGTCATATATGGGTGCTTGGTCAGGTTCCCTCTGAGTCACATGTTGACGCATTGGTTAGACCTTTCTCGTCATTATTTGACGTGCAGGGTGCTCTCATTGAATGTTGTAGAGCTCCTTAAGCGTTGGAAACTGACGACATAGGAATAAAGAGAATGACAAGTAGGGAGTCATATATAGACACAGTCAGAAAAAGACTGTAATAATTGTGGTCCTGGGAATTAATAATAAAAATGTTTTGAAATATGCGTAAAATTTAGTAAGTATAGTGAATTAAACCAGAAAACATAAAAAAGTGTCCAGTTTGCAGCAGGTGTTACATTTTACAGTTATTTTCATGCAATATTAGTATGTAACATTGTAACATTGCTTTGCTGAATGGATAACTTAATTTATTTAATTTACCTTTGGGATTTTTTTTATTTATTTTAATTTAATTGAATTCTCTCATTGAGATTATAAAATATTGTCCAAAGTTTTATACAGTTCTTATAGCACTCTTGAGTCTATCCATTAGAAAATGGAAAGAGTTTGTCCAAGACATGATCATCTGCCTTATCTGAAAGGCTGAGCAAGGCATCATTAATCTATGGGAGAGAGGCAAGACTGTGGAGTTGTTGCAAGTAAGCCACAAATCCCATCTGAGGTTTCTCTTGACATGTAATGCACACGGCTAGCATGTAAACGAAGGTGCTCTGGTAAAATGAGACCAGAATTTAACTTCTTGACACACAGGCGATGTCTCAGTTCAACAGAAAACATACACCCTGAACACACTGCTGCTTTCAAGTGTTACGATGTGGCTCATTGAGCCGGAACAAATGACAACTTTACAAAAAGTAAAATAATTAAAATAAACTGAATAAACAGGAAGGCAACCCCAAGGCAGCTGGCATAGCTGCAGCCAAAGCAGGTGGAATTAGCAAGGCCTATGCCAACAAAAAGCCAGATTGGGCCATGCAAGAGCTACCATGGCGCACTGGAGCACAGCTGCTTTTACACTCGGGAGACGCTGGGCCCTAGAGACTCCTAGGGAGAATGGACAAACATTCCACTTTCTCAATAGAGACAGACCTCAAGAGACTGAAACAGCAACTATAGGCGTTTCCACAAAGTATTGAGTAAGGGGTTCGGAATAAAAATGGATGTCACATTTGTCAAAATGTCATCTATTTAACATAAAATTAAAATTATTAATTCCCCTCCTTTACAATCATGCACTAGTGTGTGTTAGTCTTTTACAAAAAAGCATTAATATATATTGAAGTTCTTATTTCAGAAAAAGTAAGAGGAAAATAATGTACTTGTACACAGAAACATCTACATCTCATTGTGTGTTTCTATATCAATGCAACATATGAAGTTATTCTGAAGAAAATGTTGCTGCTAAGAAACATGGTCTTACAACTTCATGTTTGCGCCAAATGTTTACTAAACTTTTCAGAAGAATCAAACTGACCAGCATTTTCTGTTTTGCCATTATTGATCTCTTATCTGGGAAAGTAACGCATTTTCATGCCTGCCAGATGTACAATAGCAGATGTGGCTTGGCAAAATGCAATGAAACAATGTGTTACACAACAAGAGCAAAGAATGCATTCTACTTGTATTATCATTGACTGTCTTTTTCTTAATAAGCTTTACTTACATTTGAAGATTCAAAGCAGAATTTTCCCCCAAACAATAGAGGACCTGCAGTAAAAGCCCTGCAGTAAATAGTAGCTTAACAGCATGATGTTCATGGCAGATTTACCAAACTACTGGAGATAACCTGTATGTTTGTTTACCTGAACAAAGAATCTCGGAGTGCAGTGATTCACCCTGGTTTGTTACTTCCTGGGGGCCTTTGCTGTAGCAGTACCATTCTCATTCTCCACTTTAATTCACTCCTCCGTTTTTTGTGTCTTGCAGTTGCCCTGTTTCCTGGGGAGGATAATGGAACGGCTGTGGTTCTCTTTTCTGTTGCTGGCAGCAGCATGCAGAGGACAGTCGTGTCCAAAACGCTGCATGTGCCAGAGCCTCTCTCCGTCACTCGCTATCCTCTGCTCCAAAACAGGTCTGCTCTTTGTTCCCACTGCCATTGATAGACGCACAGTGGAGCTACGTCTTCAAGAAAACTTCATCACAGGTATCATACCTACTGTTGGGTTGGATCTGTTTAAATGACTGTCTCTCACAAACTACTAAAATTCAAATGACATATTTGAATTTTGAATATTTGAATATTTCCACTATGGGCATTTTGTTTATTTTAAACTATAATAAATTCAGTGTTATATTAATAATTGGATGCATATTGACTTTATCTGAAATTGTTTCAGCAGCTCACTGAAACAATTTGTTTACCGTTAATACAAATACAAGGCACTCTTTATTCTGTTACTTGAAAAGGAATTTTTTGCTGTGTTCGTAATCGTCCTTTTAAATTTAAGTACCTTTTTACATTATTTTTGTTTGGCCGAGCTAATCTAATTTGTTTCTTTTAGATCTGACATGAAAAACCTTTTTGTGTTACTCTGAAATATGCTTATTCCTTGACTGATTTATTTCTAATTTGTAGTCACATTGAGTCTCTAATCCATAGTCCACTAAAACAAAAGGGACACAAAGTTTAATTAACGTCTTCCTAGTTTTATTCTGCAGAAAGATGTTCAGAAGATACTGCTTTCATTTAAAACCTAAAAAGTTGAATCTGGATATGTTAGAATATCACCTAAAAGTTAATTTATATTAATATTTAAATTAGAAAAATAAGTCGTATAGATCCATTAATGACAGGAGAAAATATGTTAAGCATTTATTTATGCTAATTTTGATTACTATGGCTAACAAGAAATGAAAATCTGAACTTTATCTGTGAAAACAATTCTTAACACTGAAATATCCTAAAAAAAAGTATGTCCATTTGTACAAAATATGGACTCAGTGCTTGGTCAGGGCTCCTTTATGCATGAATTATTGAAGCAGTGAAGCATTGCATGGAGGCATTAAGGAAGCAGAGGTTCCTTTCGTTCTTCCTTTTGAAAAATACCACATGTATTTTCTGTTGGATTTAGGTAAAGCTGGTATGCTGCCAATCAAACAGAGATATACTGTTGTCAATAAACCATGTATTGGCACTTTTGATAGTGTGGACAGATGCCATGTTCTGCTGGGAAATTAAATCAAAATCTCCATCAAATCTTCATAGAGTTTCCCACGAAATGAGTGCTCTGTCTTTGTACTTTATAAAAGAAGCAGCTTTCCAAATACTTTATGACTGGAACTTCAGACTACTCCTCAAGAAACTTACATTTTGTACATTTCCCCTCTCCAGACCTTTTACTTTTTCCACTCTCCGGACTTTTTATGTCAAGATAAAAAAGCTAATTTGGTTTGCAATAAAAGAAGAACTTATGACCACTGAGCAATAGTCCAGAGCTTTTTCTTCTGGAGAAGATGCTTCTGAAGTTGTTTTTGGTTCAGGAGTGGCTTGGCACAAGTGATGCAGAAGCAGTACCCTCTTTCCAGTCCAGAAGCAGTCCATGCCTTGTGAATTTCTTCCAAACTGTTAAATGCACTTTCCTTTATAAAAGCTGCAGTTATTAGAGTTTCAACCAGGCCTAAAAAAATCCAGCCAACCCCCAATCCAACCCGACTAATTAACTGTAATTAGAGGCCTGAGCTCATAGTGAACTTGACATATTCTAAACTGACACCAGTTTAAAGTATTTCCAGACCTCACTCTGCTTGCAAATCTTCTGGGATGTATAATTGTTAGGTGCCCAGCAGAATGGAACATTTGCACCTTATTTCCTTTCTTTTCTCAACAGGGTAAAGTACTTCCTCCTCTATTTAAATTAGAAAAAATAGATTAAAACAACTTTATATCATGCATTCTTGTTTAGTTTTCTCTGTGTTTTGTATGTATTGTGGGCTTTTTAAAAATGCACCTCAGAAGCCTAACCCCAACCCAGCCATCAACCATATAATTGTGGCCCGACCCAACCCAAATTTTGGGTTGGGTTTGAGTTATAGATCTAAACTCTAGTGGTTATCCATTTTTCTTGTACAATTTTATCTGCAATGTATTTCGTCGTCTTAACTTTCAGAACAATTGGGTTGATTACAATACTCTGTGAATAGCCAATATCTAGAGCAATGACGCTATGTGGATTGCATTTGTCGAGGATCAGTTCCCATCCACCGGCAGTTGTACCCGGTGTCATCCTTCGCCCTTTCTTTTCTGTCTGTTCTTTTGGTTTTCATTGTTCATTGCTGGTTCCTCCCCTTGTTTTACGCATATTTTATATACTTTTCTCCTTCTTCAAGCCCTGTACACATTTCTGTTATCTTAATGCAGATCTATAAGATGGTCATTCCATGTTAACATGGGTTGTTTTTTCGGTTCAACAAATCTCAATCTATAGAAAAATAGTGTGCTTCATATCAAAACATAAAAGATTAAATATACTAACTTAAAATAAAACAAAAAGAAATTAAAATCTAACATAAAATAAAGAAAACAGATAATGTACAATGACCCCGATCTAAACAAATGAATCTTCAGCTTGGTCAAAGGTAGTGTTTGTGTACATCCCTGCTTCAGTGTGCCTGAATAAAACAATTACAAAAATATTTTAAAACATCACAGTAAATATATGTTATATAATACAAAATTGGAATTTGAAAAAAAAAAAAAGTAAGCTTTAAACATTATTTTTTATTAACAGTCTAAATTCTCTTGGGAATGCTTACTTGCAATAGCTTCAAGGGCAGTTCTACTTCGTGAAGGACATTTCAAAGCTCTACTTTGGATGCTTGCTGCTGTTAGTTCTGTCAAGATGTCCCTGCACTCCTTTGATTATTTCAAGGTCTGGTCTCTAAGGATGCAAATACATCACTTTACAATGTTCCCTTCAAGTATGCTTTTAATGCTGTGGGAGGGTGTTTGATGTGCAGAAAGTAAAGCCTGGGCAAATCAAAAAAACTTCCAGGGTACACATTATACAGTGAATTAAAACGTATTAAACAAACTCCATCATGCCAGGAGCTAAAATGCAGCTGGAAGTCATGACAGAGCATATATTATGTTTTACAGAAGGTTACTGGTGTTCCTTTTACCTGTCCTGCTCTTTATAGGAAGACTTGAAGATAATAATAATATTTGCTCAGAAGTTTCTAGTTTGTTTGTGAGATCATTTGGAATACTTGAGTTTTTACCCACATTCAGGGACAGTTTGTCTTGATTGATTGCAATCATAGATAAGCTGAGCCATGGGTTTTGGTAACAGCTGACTGCAAGGTGAGGAGGAACTAAGCTTGACATACCATCTATGTGGGACCTGCTGCTCTAGCACTATTTGTTGCTGCACACTTTTTTAATTGTAATTTCTGACTGTCTTTGTTAAATGTCATAGTTTCTGGCATTCCTTTTTATAAAATCTTTTTTTTGTGTGTGTGTGTGCTTATTCTGTTAATTTGCAGCGGTCCGAAGAAAAGACTTTGCTAACATGACCAGCTTGTTGCATCTAACGCTGTCCAGAAATACCATAAGTCAGATTCTTCCTTCGGCATTCAGTGATCTGCGGCGACTTAGAGCGCTCCATCTAGACTCCAACAGATTAACTGTAATAAAGGTAAGATTCATGGACTGACCAATTATGATTCACAGCAACTATTGTTTAACTACATGACTGCAATTCAGGATCTTATAGTCTTTTCACATTTTCGATCACCAGGACGACCATTTCAAAGGTCTTACCAACCTTCGCCATCTGATATTGGCCAATAACCAGCTCCACTCCATATCTCCTCACGCCTTTGATGACTTTGTGACCACTCTCGAAGATCTAGACCTCAGTTACAACAACCTTGACCAGGTGCCGTGGGACACGATTGGGCGTCTCACCAATGTCAATACCCTGAATATGGATCATAACCTCATAGAGAATGTTCCCCAGGGAGTTTTTACCAATCTACACAAACTGGCCAGGTAAGGACATGAAAATGAACGAACTGAACTGAAAAACCTGAAGAAAAGTTTACCTCTACTATTGCATGAAAAATTTTCAATTGTCTTTCCCCGTTAATGATTAGGCTGGACATGACTTCTAACAAGCTGAAGAAGATTCCCCCAGATCCATTGTTCCTGAGAATCCCAGTATATGCCAAGTCTAAAGGCTCCCCGCTCTCTTCTCTTGTGTTGAGTTTTGGTGGAAACCCACTTCATTGCAACTGTGAGCTTTTGTGGTTAAGGAGACTGACCAGAGAAGATGACCTCGAGACGTGTGCCTCCCCTTCAGATCTCAGCGCTAAATACTTTTGGACGATACCAGAAGAGGTTGGAACAGTTCACCTTTCACTTTAAAATTTCAAAGAGAAAACACAGGCACACAAATATTACATAGATCTCTTAATCTACTTCTCTGATGTCCCTTTTAGGAATTTATTTGTGACCCACCGGTTTTGACTCGAAAGTCACCTCATACTGTTGCTATGGAAGGCCAGCCTGCAAGTCTAAAATGTAAAGCTAATGGAGACCCAGAGCCTGAGGTGCACTGGATCAGCCCTGAAGGCCGACTTATATCCAATGGCTCCAGGTATTGCCATGATATTACAATTCTTGCTGTGCCCATAGTTTAAACAATCTTGCAATAATAAATGTCCACTGTCAGATCTTTGCAAAAATTATTATCTGAGAAACTTAAAAAAAGGAGATGTTTCCATTCAATTTTCAATGTCAGTTCAGTTCATGAAGATAAAACCTTTGTCCTATTTAAAGGATCTAACCATTTTCCTCATGTGAGCTAACTGTAAAATATAGTTTGATAACACTGGCGACTCCATTTAATGGCACCCTTAGACGAAATGCTTAAAAATAAATGAATAATTTCTTTCGATTGCATAGGCTCACATTGAACGAATATTGTAGGTCTCTAAATGTGATATTTAGACCTGCTTGTCCATCCTGCTCACTACGGCGAGCAGCAGACTAAACACAAGAAAGATGTAGTTATCACAGTTCCAGTTGTTTTTAAACCTTTTGAATCATTCATCTGAATTTAGATATGGAGATGTTTCCAAGACTAGCTGTTATCTTGAAGTAATTTATTGACCTATGAAGATGTTTTATGTAAATTGACCTTTTTTGTCTTTTTCCATTTTGAAAAGTGGATAAGGGAAAAATTACCTCTTTGTCACATTATATGCATCTTCAAAGAAAAAAAAGCATTTTTTTTTCCACTAAAGAAATGTACTTGTATAAAGGCAATGTCCTACAAACCTGTACAAAATGTACTGTAAATTGATTTATTTACTATAAAGCTTCTGATAGGTTAGTTTCACAGCCAAGATACAAAGAGGGAGAAGGAAGAGTCTGGTTTTGTTAAAGGGGTAGGATTTCAATATGCCGGATGGTGTCGACTTCCTCTATTCAAATAATTACGTGTATATAGACAGAACATGGTCAATATTAAGTCATTGCACAGCTCAGAAAGCAGTCATGTTCTCTGACCACCACATGAACATATGGTAAGGAGCAAAATGTGTATCAATCCCAGAGAAATTACATATCTTACAAAAAGTTTTAACTGAAGCTGTTGTCCATCATTATCTAGATTGAAATGAGTTCTACACCGAGGGGCTGAAACGCCACCTAGTGAGCAAGAAGACATTACTCCAAAAGCAAATACAACATGTTTGTCAACTTCCAAAGATTGAATAAATCTTTCCCTATTCTGGCAATTAGCAAGCTGAAATACTTCTATTAATCATACTGATGAAAAACAGGAAATGTTTTAAAGAATGTACTTCCTATTTCCTACTCTTAGTTTTTTTTTTTTTTTTTGCAGAACTTTAGTTTTCCCCAATGGAAGCCTGGAAATCAATGTTACGTCTCTGAAGGATTCAGGAAACTTCACCTGTATCGCCTCAAACGCTGCAGGTGAATCCACAGGAAGGGTGGAGTTAGTCGTCACAGCAGTGCCTCATCTTGCAAACAGCACAAGCCGCAGCCGAGATCCTTCTTCTGAGCCAGCGCCCTCTGACATCCTGACCTCCTCCAAAGTTGCAATGCTTAACAATGAAACAAGAGGAGCTGACAGGAGGGTATCATTGGTGGAGCTCACAGGAAACTCTGCCCTCATTAGATGGAGCAGCCAAACTCCTACATCCGGAGTGAGAATGTTCCAGGTCCAGTACAACAGCTCCGGGGATGACACGTTGGTTTACAGGTATGTTTATCCACACTGACTACTCATATTTTTTGCTGCTCCCAAGATTTCTTTTGTGCTGTATGTTCAGTGTGCCTTTTTAGAAAGGTTATTTGTGAAAGATATGCAGGTGCTTGTATCTGCATGCATGTTTCAGAATGTGTGAACACAGCTGAGCATTCGCTATCCTACAGGCTTTAGCTGTTGCTCTGAGGATGAGAGCAGATGACAATGCAAGTGGAGATGAGTGTGAACAAGCCAACTGAAATGATGGAAACATCTGGAGTAGAACAGATTCATTGTTGAGTTTAGAGAGGCAGTATCTAAACATTTCATGTGATTGGTTCCTCTGGATTGCTTCCTAATTAGAAAAAGATAGTTTTTACTCACTGCTTTTAGTGGCTTGAGTCCTGCATGAGAGATGTATTAATATCTAGTTCGCTGTCTTGTATGAAATGTTAAAATTTCACAATGAAAACATTTTTAATAGTTTCTTTCTTCCTCTGATGATGAATTAAACATAACTACTAAATGTTTCTAGTTTCTCTTGAAAAAATATAATCCTAAAATGTTCTCATTGTGCAAACCATGAGGCAAAACTGACTGAAAATCACTCTGGCTACTGTGGGAAACCCTTGCTAAAGAGGTTTCAGATGTTGTCATGGCAATATGAGAGGAAGATCTCCCTGAGCACGTCACACACAATTCTGTTGAGATACTGTATATTTTGTCAGTTTGTTTGTGAGGTGCAAATCAATTGGCTCAATATATTATCATTATGTTTGAATTCTATTGATCAGATCTGTTAATAAAGTGACCAATTTGGAATAACAACATTTATAAGTCATACAAGTTAGAATATCTGTGGATTTATGACCATGATGTGTTATGTCTTAGCAAAATATCAGTTTTACAGATTTTTCCATCACTGGATTTAATCTGTTTTTCTGTTTCAAAACCCAATACATTGCATATTAAACATTTGGTGTTTATAGTTTGAAATCATTTACTGAATTCATGTTAGACTTCCTCTGTAAATAATAAAATAATAATAAAAACTCAAACAGAAATAAAAAGTAACAGTTTGGTTTGGTATAGACCGTACATAACTTTACTACCTGAATAAATAAGTATAATTACAGCCTTTTTATTTATTCTTTAGACTCAAGTGTAGTTACTAGCTTAGCAGTTTTAACCTCAATTTTCAAAATTTTAATGAAATGTGAAGCCTAGAAATTGAACCGATCTAAGCTTTTATTCACCACTTTAAAATTGCTATAATTTGCATTATTGACCTACTTTTCAGCACCTTAGAAGCTGCAATAAACTTTTCTGCATTTTTAAGTTAAGTTAAGCAGTTTTTTCTTTTTTATTAATTTAAGAAATTAATTTAGTTACATTATCTTAGCTTTTTTATTATTATTTTTATAAACTAAACATTCCTCATTAGACAATACTGGATATAACTCCCGGATAATGTTTGCTTAGCATTTTTATTTCCTGACTTGATATCATCTGTCATCTGACATCATTTCTGCCTATGAGTTGTCAGGTTTATAAATGGCACATAAGCTCATCAAAATACAAAGACCAGGAAACAAATAGATGCATTTTATACTAGTGGATTATCACCTATGGTCTCATTTATAAACAAGTTGCCTGCACAAAACGGGGCGTGACACTGGCACATGTCACTTTCTATGCAAAGGTTGTGATCTACAAAAAACAAACTTGACAGGAAAATGTCAAGTTTGGAAATGCAAACTCTGGCCCATATGTACACTTGGAGATGGGGCGACGCAGATGGTGAGGTGAGGAACTGAAGCCACACCGCATCATGATTCTTCTCAGACGTTTAATTTCACTCCATATTAAACTTTAATCATAGATCAACTTTATTGTAAGCATTCAAATAGCAGTGTTATTTATGCTTTTCCTGGTGAGCCATAATTTTACACAAGAAGCTTTTAAATAAAAAAAAAAGATCTGCAAGCCAACTTAAGTCTTACATCAAAATCCGCATAATATTTTATCAAAGTTTTTGTACCATCACATTCCTCTCACCAGATGATCATGAGTGTGATGTATACCACAAAGTAGCACAAAAAGTTGACAAGGTCAAAGGCAATCAGACTGATTACTGTAAACATTTAAATACTGAGGTGACACTCATGAGTAATGATGGATGCCTGGGCATTGCTGAAGAAACCACCGAAATGTTCTAGCTATTAATATGCAAGTCATATGTGACTCCAACACGTACCTGAAACATTTTGTGACACTACGCCTGGCTCACATGACTCCTTCATCTTGGTGCAGAGTAGTGTAGGGTATAGTCTGCAGATGGCTGGCTTCTTGATAAGTCAACAGAAAATTTATTCTGGCTTGATTTACAAACGCAGTATTCCACTATAACCTGCAAGGGACAGAGGCTTCCCAGTTAGACGTTCTACCCTCCTTTCCAGACCCCCAGAGAGCAGAGGAGGCACACTTTAATATCGCTCACACCCATGAGCACTCAACTGTGGAGCGTGCCATCGGCCTCATAAAATGCCAATGGCGGTGTGTAACTTTTACTTGTCACGTCACTACAGTGCCTACCAAAAATGATATATATTTTTTTGACTCTTGAATTGATTCACCAACACAGTGGTTTCTGCCTCGATGAAATTGTGTTCCCTTTCCCTTTTCTCTGTGTTTGCCATTGTTGACCATTAAATAACATTGATTAGCGGGTTTATTTAAAGTCACCTAAATATTCATGAGGGGCTTTACATTGGTTATCTATGGTTGAATGTGGGAGAGTAGAGGGCAGAACATGGCAGAACATGAGGCGAAATCTTGTACACAAACGTTGAGGTGCAGCTGTGACTAATAAAGGGGAAATTGCTTTCTGGCATTTTTATGTGTGCGCCTGGTTTTAGTAGTCTGGATTTTTTTCCCCCTTATGCTATTTTTGGCTTTTGGGTGTGCATACACTTTTAGTGTGAAACCTACACAACGTTTTAGAAATCAGACCCCTGCATGTAAGTAAAAATTCAAACTGTAAAAATAATAAACAGGAACAAGAGACAAAAAGAATGAGTAGGCAAATTATTTAAAAGTGCAATTGAATTCAAACTGGCTGTTCATCAGCTGAACAAAGGTCTAACTCTGTAGAACTGAAACAATAAACACCGAGCACAAATCTGGCTGATGGGAGAATTTTCTGTCAGGCATTTACTTTCTAATGACCTGGCTGGAAAAGACAAAAAGCCTTTCTGTTGTTAAATCTGATAGGATCGTTCAGTTACAAAAACCAGCCCTCTCTGTCTGCTGCCAAGTTTTAGACATTTTAAATGTCTTAAAATACCCTGGAGATTGTAGAAATTAAAAGGTAAGGAGGTAAACATAAATATTTTTACCTGCTCTGAGGAATCGACTTCAATTGGCTGGCTGTGATAAGACAGGCATATTCTCAACCATAATTAGACCCCATCTGATTCTGACTGGAGTCTAGTAACCATAAGATGGTATCTATGAGAGAGAGGCTTAAAAAACAAAAAGTGCCTTTAACAGCCATGTTTTCTTTCAGGCCACAGACTTGCCGGTTTGGACTTTAAAACTGTTTAAAACACCCTCTCTGTTCCTGTCAGCTGTTTTGTCCTTGGGCAAACGGCACACGGTCGGAGTTGAGCAGAGGGCCTGCTGGCACCAGTTGTATGGCAGCCTTGCTTCTTTATGCTGTGACTACAATGTGCTAAAATGCAACAATGCTTGCCTCTATCAGAGGGTGAATGGATGGATGAATGACTGAATGTACAGTAAAATTCTTTGAAGTTAACTAGACTAGATGAAGTATAGGCCATTTACCATTTAAGATTGCTGGAAGACTGATTTTAAAGCCAAACTGGAAGTGGCTACATTAACTCTTAAAAGCATATTTAGCAAAAATTTATTTTTTTAATTATGCTACCTGAAATAAACAAAGAGTGAAAGAATGCCAATTTATCCTGTGAAGCAACAACAACCTTATGAAAAAAAAAAATCATTTAAAAAGAGCTTCTCAAATATTTTTCCAACAGCACACCATTTTGATACTGTCATTCAGAATATAAACACAGACACAAGGTTGTTTGATTGGGAGATGCAGTTGACACAATGCACATCTCCAACTTATTAACGCTCCCTGTGGAAACTATGTGAACCATTTGGAGCAAGAAGTCACACAGAAATGGGTTGCTCTGCTTCATTAAAACACTGCTTGTTTGTCTGTGTTCTTGTGCTATCTGTGTCTTAATTACTGTGTTTGTAATAGACTTACAAATGTATCAATAATCAGTCTCAGGGTTACGTATTGGAGGCACACAACATAACTGCTGCCTTTACAGCATGATCAATGTTAAATATATAAGACATATTAACAAGAAAGGAAGACTTGAAAACAACACTCTATAAATACAGAGCAGAAAGTGGCATCTGTGCAGTAGAGCAACACTACAACTGACTAATACATAGCTTAAAGACTCAGCTGTGTGAGCCTGATTTGTCATTCAAACATATAAAGTCGCAGAAAACATGTTGAGACAGTGAATATGACAAATTAGATATTTAAGTATTGGACTCGGTATGGATTTGCAATTGTGAAGCATATTTCATTACAAAATAAAAACCTAAATCATTCATTGTTGAAGGGTAGCCTACTGCATGTGTTTTCACTGTGTGAGATTAAGCTACAGTAAAATGTGATTTTTAAAAGAAAGCATTTAGCACATTTCTTATACAAGTTCTGATAAATATAGATGAGACTGGATTTGCTATGAATGATTAGTAATTGTAAACTTTTTGGGATAAATATACTCTCTTGTGATCATACTTTATCAAAGAATATCATGGCTAGTTCATGAGGATTACATTAAAATAAATATCAAATAGTATTAACATCCATTAGAGGGCATTAACACTGCACTAGCTCAGTTCTCAGAAAAAGAAAAAAAAATGAAATGGTTCTGAGAATGTGCATATGTGCCCACTTCCTCCCATCCAACTGTCTTTGCTCAATATCCATTAAAAGGAGTGAGGTGAAAGGTAGTGTTATAAGATAATGTAGCAGAACTGAGTTGAAGGTCTGTAACTCATATGTTAGGAGGAGGACCACAGCAGAGAAAACATAGGAAATAAGTAGTGATGTTGTAAAGAGAGACTTTTTGGGGTCAACATATTTATTTAGTTATGCATTCGTATTTTGTTACATTTTTCAAGTCGTGTATTTTTTAAGCTGATGCTGTCCACTTTTGTATAGCTTTAATAAGGATGGAGCATTTAAAATTATATAGATAAAAACAGAGTAAAAACATACTGTTCATTCTTCAGAGAGGAAAGTACATTGATTATGCTTACATGATTTCCATTGAACACGGTTGAAATATTGTTAAATTGTGACTCATTTGGAACACAATTGCTGAAAATCTTGATGAAACTATAACAGCTGCTAAATCACAGCATTTTATAATCCATTATTTATTACCCTTTGTGACCCTCTAATTTAACTTTTATGAAAAGGGTAGCCCAAATTAGAACAACTGCCACTTCAGAAAGACTATCAATTATTTTGAGATGTTCTGGGGAGTCCAGACAAACAAACAGACGCTCTGTGGTACTTTTAACATCCCATGGCTTCCCACTATCAATGGTGTAAAAGCAGTAAGTGTGAGTGTGTTTTGCACATTTTCACATCTGTAAATATAAATTAATAGGTCTATTATTAACCCCCTTTTATTACAACAGTTACTGTTGCTAAAGAACTGAATGGATGAATTAATGCAATTTTTCTTACTTAGAGTAGCTTGTAGTTTTTAATTTCTGTATATTTTGCATATATCTTGTTATATTTGATAATTTTTGTTAAAATGGCAGGTTTTAAATTGGGTAAAACATCAAGAGCAACTGCAAATGAGATGAGAAAATTTTTTTAATAAAACGGAGCATGTAAATAGTTTTTATCCCTTGAATGTTTGCTTTAACAAATTTACCACGGGCAACCAAATTAGGCTTTTTTGACAAAAATAAATAAATAAACAAATATAAAACATAACATAAGTAACTTTATAAATATTCACAATTTTCAAATCAGTATTTGTCTTTCTGGCTCCATGTTGCTTTGCAAACCTGTTAAACTCCATCAGCCACAAATTTTCTATGGCAAGGTTATGAAACTCATTTTCAATTTGGGCCATATCAAGACTATTAACGTCCTTAAATGGTTTGTTGTGGCAGAATGCATTGATAAAACCTCTAACCAAACTGTTAAAATACTAATAAGTTACTGTCTCTGCATTCCATGAGTGCTTCTTAAAATTGAATATATATTTAAGCACACAACTCTTATCTTGAGGGTTCTGTTTATGCATCCCTGGAGAGTCTAGAGGACAAAATAGAATTTTTCTTTTGGACTTCAAGAAGGAAGAAAATAGCTTCAGCAACGATGATCATGCAGTGTGTTGCATCTGAATTCTTGCATGCTTGTTATACTTATGGGATCTGCAAGGTTAGCCAAGTTATTGTTGAAATGCTGACCTGATGGCTTATTGGACACAGTCTTCCTCAGCACAGTGCAGTGTGAGAAGATTCAGACATTACAATGTAGAGATCTGCCAACTGGACATCCTGTTTCAAGAGTAAAAATTACAGTACCGGGTTTCATATATCAGAATGCAAGGCAAAATCATCTGGATTTTTCTTCTTTTATAATGCAAAACTATGTTTTGCAAAAACACACAACAATGTAGATAAAACAAGTCCTTACGTGATATAATTTCTGGTAAAACCACCTTTCAAAGCACTTACATGAAGTAATCATTTTCTGTACTTACCAGTGTCTTTGATCATTGTGAAGACATTTTGGGTCAAAGTTATTAGCCCTGCCACAATACTATGTAGTCCCAATAGCACCGGCTGATTTTTTAAAAATTTTTTACAAGTAGGGTGGCTGATTATTTTGTTCGGTATTTGACACTCATCATCTACAGCAGTCTGTGTGAGTTACTATTCTGTCAGAATCCATTCATGTCTATCGCAGACCACTTTCTTCACAACTGCCACATTGTGTCGTGATTTGCTAAGGACCCAACTGAGTGAAATTGTAAAGGTATTTAATGAAAAAAAAAATTAATAAGAGACTTAGAATTGTAGAAGCAAATACACGACTGGGCAAATAAATCTGTGAGAAATACGGGGGAGAGAACAGTAAATTCCAGGAGTTAGTGACTGAAAAATGAGGAGCTTAAATACTAAGGGAGTTGATTACTGGATAGAAAACCAGTGGCTGATTACTGACAGTGTGCATCTGAGAGAAAAGGGGAGTGATGGCATGGAGTAGGGGCAGAGGAGGAGAAAACACAAACTGGCAAAATATAATTCTAACTGGAGTAAAGAAAAACCAAGGAAGGAATGTATTAACACAAACTCCCTAAATATTACTTACACAGCTATTGTAAAACTGATGAAAATAAACAAAATAGACAGTGAACAAAGAATAAATAACATAAAAAAAAGTTAAACCAAAAATAACTCAAACACCACCAGATTCTGTTCTCTGTCCTGAATTTATATTGATGTAATGCAGTAGTTATCAAACAGGATTAATTCATGTATACAATCAAACTACCATGATGTATCGGTCCAATAATAACACACCTACGGTCATGCATGCTTGAGTGAACTCCTCCACGCCCAGCAGCGGCAATGAGTAGTCAGTTTGCTGTAGGTCATTGTCATTTAATTAAATGATTCACTGGATATGCACTAATGAGCTTAAAGAGCTAAAGACAAATGGCTGCCCATGTATGCGCACAACCACATTCACACACTCACCCCCTCACGCATGCGCACTCACATCCATTTTTGTTTCTGGCACCTGCTGTCTTTGTGCCAATTAGACGCTTAACTAATGACTCAAATCAGGGAAGTTTAGTTCAAAGACAATGAAGATGCAATCTGTTTAATCATGTCTCTTTTTCACATCTGCAGACTGGTTCTTTTTTCTTTATGTAGAATTCCTATGTCTTCATCCTATGACTATCATGGTTTATATTATTTGTTTAGATTACTACTTATTATTTTGTTTATGTTTTCTTATATTTTTATGCTATATCATCAACATATCCTTGTTGATATGTTGATGATATATCAACTGCTGGGAATCTGTCATTCTTGTTAGAATGCTTTTTGCTGCCTGACCTATATTCCACTTTCTTGGTTTCTTGTTGGCATTTTCATCAGTGTCCCAAATCAGTGCTTAATTATAACGTGACAACTGCCCCCGTCCCAAGTCTCTGCATGCTCAACCTCTTTTCCCATACCGTCCCCTCCCCCTGAGCTTCAGATCTTGGACACAGAAAAAAAGTCATTTAAAAAGATTTGTGACACCCAGTTAGCCAGGGAATGTGAGTGTAGGAGGATGATGATGGTGATAGGAAAGAGAGAGAGAAGAGTATAAAAAAGGCACCACAGGAAGAGAGGGTGAGTAAGGAAGGATTGATTCATTAGAGGAGGAGACTGTGGGGCAGAAGAAGGGAAGAGCAGAGCAAACGAGACACTGAAGAGGATAAGGAAAACAGATAAGAAGGGATTTGCTATGGTAGATGGGGATAAGAGACAAGGGCTGGTGGATGGATTCCAGTACGAGCAAACAAATTCTTCGTCAATGATTAAGCTTAAGTTTGGTTTCCTTAAGGCTTCCTTGTGGCGCTGAACTTAACCCACTTTATGGCACAGTGGCAGTCAGAAAACAGGACTCAACAATGTTCCTATGGATTGTTCACTTTTCATTAAACTGACCATAAATATTTTAACTATATTTTATGAGCATCTAAAGTCATTTAGCAAACTTTTAACTATTTCCGTCCAGTTGGGATTTGGCTTGTTTCAATTAGACAATTTTCTTTCCTAGTTTTACGTATACAACACCTAATCTTTATAAAAGAGTCTCAGATTCCTGTTGGTACTCTTTCATCTGCATTAATCTTTTGCATGGTGACTATGATTGTTTATACACATCAATAAGAAATGATGAACTGGTTACTCAGTGGAAAAAGTAAGAACTAAACTGCTTTGTTTTTTTACAGTTTACTCTTGTCATTTCTTGTCATAATATATGTTACTGACAATGACTTTGTGATATCAAATGAGTCTCAGAGGCACAAGAGATGCCAGACAACAGATTGTAGTCAGCCCAGATTATGTATTATATTCAAAAACAGACTGTAGTAAGAGGGACTAAACCTTAGAAGTGACTTTCCAGCTTTTTGGAGATTATTTTTCCACCAAACTGGTTCCAGTGGCAAACTAATGCTAGCAGTTAATCAGCAGTTCTCCTTATTCCTCTGCTATAAATTGTGACTCAGGATCAAAGATGTACCTTTGTTCAATTGTGCTTTTGTTTACACCTATTTTAATGTGTATATTAAGTTCAGATGTAAACATTGAGGTGAGAGGCGTGGCCAGCAACAGCTTATTAGCATAAAAGTGACAGAGTCCTAACACAGTTCATTCTGAAAGGAGCTCAAAATAGGCAGAACAGAGCAGATGAAATGTCTATCTGAGAAAAGTTTTATAAATACAATTTATAGCCCGTTTAAAAGAAGGCAAATAGGTAACCGGTAAGTCAAAAACCTTTCAAATAATGAGCTTTGACATTAAAAACTCTGATTGATATCAGAATACCACAAGCTTACGGTCTCTGATCTTCTTGTTGTTTATTTAGATGTCACTCCTCAAAGAGCTTAAGTAGGTCATTGTTCTCGTAGCCAATATTTTCCACTTGCTGCATAAGTGCATAAGATCGACCCCCATGTTGCAGAATATTAAGCTGGTTCTTTTACAGAACTGCTTAAGAACTGGCTCCATTAACAGTTTGGTTAAGCTCTGGTGGAAAAGCCTTGTTTGATGTCCTAAATAAAAACACACTTTTTGTAGTAAGTGTAGTTTTATCAGATGCTGCTTAACCTGCTTGAGCTTCTCAAGCAGGTTTGATCAGGGTTCAAATGATTTGTACCCTAATCAAATCATTTGATCAGGGTTCATAACCTTGGTCTGGGTGTTTAGTCGATCGGGACATGACAGTTTTAAATGCTTAAATAAAGGAAACTGGACTTTCTCTTGTTTCTAAAGATATCTCACTCAAAAGGCCAACTCATTCCCAAGACTTCTTCTATTCAGAATATTTTAGGTAAAATGTCATCACATAACACAAATAAGTCAATTTGCTTATCTAACTGATACTTGGTGCATTTCAAAATCTCCAGATTTTTATTTTTTCAATCATTGGGAACACAAAGTCAATGAAAAGCCACACAATTTCTGGCCTGCATTTGCTTACAGCCATTTGATATTGACAGCATGATGGCAAAAAGTGTTTGAATATTGCTCAGTCTCTGACTAAAATAACCAGCTGCTGCTATTTATATTTAACCTGATGCATTCATCGTCATTCCTAAATCTGTGGTTTTTTGATGAAGATGTGAGGTGAGGGCTATGAAAGTTTGAACTGGGAAAAGCTGTGCTGACATCTAAGAAGTACAACTTTTAATCTACACACTGCATATTGGTGTTGTGGCAAGCAAAACGGCTTAATAATGCATCTTACATTATTGGTTAAAAGTTTCCTCCCACAAACTGTAACAGGTGATTCCTCTTCATTTAAAATTTACATCCCCTATCATTCATTTTCTATAATGTGGACCCTGGTCTGTAAAATCCCTGACTCAGACCAGTTTTGCCCCATCTCAGATAGGTAAGTCACATAAATCTTTAATACTGATGAGGTTAAAGATAATAAAATTTATTGCATTTACTGTAAGAGTTCATCAGGCATTGTAGCCTCATAAGAACAAGTTTTTGTAGTGCACAACTTTACTCAAGCTTGAGTAATAACAATATAACTCACAACATTTATTTAATGTGGTTCAAAATACTTAACCCAAAATGTGATTTAAGTGTTTTACCTCTTGTCATTCTGCAACAATTATAATTGTGTCATCAAATACATTGTTTTTATTATCCTAATAACTGGTACAGATTACTTGTCATTCCTAGTCTGGTTATCAAACTTATGTCCTGGTTACCAAATGGGGTGGGCATGAGGTTAAGAGATTGGGGGCAAAAGTGAAGGTATTCATGAATATCTAATCGATTGTACAGTAAACAGTGTAATAACAGGGCGATGAAATGTGGCCATCCACTGTTGGTATTGATGCAAACATTTAACTGTACTCACTGCATAATAGTGAAAACAATGTATCTGGGGGTATTTTTTTTTTCTGTTTTGCTCTTGATAATTACTAAATATTACCAAAAACTACATATTAAAAATTTACATTTAATCTGACCTACAAATAAATACAACAGATTTTTGGTTGATAAAAACTAGAGGCCATTAAACAGACTTAACATGAACTTGTACATAAATCTATGTTTCAGTATTCTCTTTTATCATGTTTAAACATTGGGAAAACATATAAAACCTGGAAACATTTTTAACCAAGGCTTCTCAGTGCTCTGTATTATAGTATCTTATGAATAAATTCTGAGACCTAGTCATTATTTTCTTGTAGTTCCTTATTAAAATTCCATTTATTTCATTTTCTTTTGATAAATGTGTGTGAACTGCAACAGGGAAATCACTTCAACCTTGAAGCATTCCTCCCTGTATGATAAATTTACTGAACTAAAAGTGCTTGCTAAAGAGCTTTTCAGAGTTTTGAAGTTCAATAACTTGATTAGAGGAAGAGCCGTCTTGTATTGCAAGTTTTAGCATTATTAGTACAATTTGCTTTGTATGTATGCACTCCTTTGCCAGTGTTTTATTTGGAACAAGGACATTTGAATTTATAATGAGGAGCATGTCAATTTGCAGGTCATGTGAAACATGTTTTACAACAAATGTATTGATTGACGTAATGCTCCGTGGACGTGTTGGATATTGTTCTTTTCCTGCTGGTAAAGATTTGTAATACTACACCGACTCTCTTTCTCTGCCTGCTTCCTTCTCTTTTCCTGTCGTATTCTCATTGTTAGGTTTCCTCAGTGTTGGTTTGTAGTTTTTAGATTTAAGTTTCAAAGGGTATGATGTATTTGTATGCATGTTTTTTTTATAGAGGACTTTGCAGGCTCCTGCGGGATTAGCTAAAATGGAGACATGCACATTTACCATGATAACCTATATAAACTCCCAAGGTAGATAGTACTTTGTGCTTAACTGTTAGTTACACCGAGTTAATTGGATAAAACCTATGTGTGCGTTCTGTTTGTACTTGCAAGTCAGATTTTCTGAGTTTATCATTTGAAAAACCACAACTTTGCTCATTTAGTCAGAATCTTGAGTGAAAAGTTTGAGCTCCATGAACTATCCCATGTTTTGGTATATAGCTGCACACATGTTGAATGTAATGGACATTACTAATTATAAACTGTTCATGTACTGATGATTTGCATTTACATAAACAGATTGCAACAATGCTATATAATACCTACATTATTTTTGTGTTTGGAAAACATTAAATGGAGAGAACTGTATTGCTGTCAACTTGTATTGATAACTGGTTAGCATTGAAACAAACAGAAAATCAAAATTTTCAGGCCTGCTCCCCAAAGCTCTCAACTTCTGTGACATGTAATTTTCAGAACTGAGATTCATTTTCTGACACACATAAAATTTTGCATTTTTCTGTTATACTTTTGCCATTAAATTTGCACAGTTAGACACCTTTCTCTTGTTGAAGAGAGAAAAGTGTTTTGTTATTTCAGCGGCATTTTAAACTGTAATCTCATATTTTTTTCCCTTACAAATTAAACTAGCTATTATGACAACCTAGGAACTCACCACACAGATGAGAGGGAGTTAGGTTTTCAAAGAAGTTTTATTTAATTTAGTCTTTCTTGTTAGTCAAAAACAGAATATTTGTAAATGCCCTGCCAAACTTCTCCTGCTTGACAGATGAGGTAGTTGTAGAAATGCCTTTCCACAAACATTCTTCTTTTTGGCTCCAAATAACAAGAATAGGGGGAAAAAAGTTGCTTCCATTGTAGTATTTTTTTTAGTCATTGTTCTCATATACATTTCTTAAGAATTGGGCTGATGCTAATATCTAAAGTGACTTACAATAACTTCAAAGAGATGCATAAACTCATTTTCTTTTCATTTCTAGTTATTAATTTTCATATTATTAAGATGCGGGGGAGCAAGAGAGAAATAGGGCAGAGTCTAAAGTGAGACGTGAGGAGGAAGCAGGCAAGAGGCAGGGAGGAGGCATGGGTTAGAAATGGGGACAGATGAAAGAGAAGGCAGGTGGGCTAGAGGGAGAAAAGGGAAGAGGGAAAGACTGGAGGAATAACAAAAACAAAACATTGAGGAAGGACAATGCGGGGGATTAAAAAAGGGGTTGTGAAAGGTGAAAATGAGAGGGTTGAGGGAAGGTGGAAGAAAAGATAAATGAAATAAGTGTAGGAGGGAAGCCTCATTAGGGGAGAAGACCTGGCTTAGCTACACTCACAGGACCTGATTTTGGTGTTTCACTGAACAGGCATTAGGCTTCAACTGAGTCACCATACTCCAGAAAACATGCCCCAATGTCCCAGTATAATTCATGCTGAATAAGAAATAAATAATAAATATCTGATTCAGTCAGACAGATAAAGGATAAAACAACAAAGCTCTGCCAGTGGCAGGTGTGAGGTTACTGAAATCCCATTCATTTTTTCCAACAGAGGGATTTAAAGTGGATTTTGGTCCTCTGTTTTCTCTTTTTTTTTCCCCTTCCCACTATAGATAGTTGTATTGAATAGAATAAGTGTCAATAAATTGAACAACATTAAGGATGTTGCTTTGCTGAGTGACAAACAATGAAACAGTCTGAATGTTTCGGGAAAGCTACTATATTATATTCCATCCATCCATTTTCTATTCACCCTTCGTCCCTTACTGGGGTCGGGAGGGTTGCTGGTGCCCATCTCCAGCTACGTTCCGGGTGAGAGGCGGGGTACACTCTGGACAGGTCACCAGTCTGTCGCAGGGCAACTATATTATATTTCTGCCTGAAAAATCCTTTTGAGAGCAGAGATAAGCACAGTAATTCACAGTTTTGGCTTTGCTCTAAATACTCAAACAGATGTAATGCCATCCAAGGTTTTGCTGGTAAAGACATAGGTGATTGAAGATATGCCAACAGAAAAACTTTCCATGTTTTATTGAGTAAGATAAGTTACTTTTTTAAAAATTATTCTTAACACATTATTTTTAGCCTCACTGGTGCCTGGGCTGCTATGACAATTTTATGTTGTTACATTCTATTTCTTAATTGTCGTTTTCTTTGTATTTTTATTGCTTTAACAGTTTTTTTTTGTTTGTTTGTTTGTTTTGTGTTATTTTTTTTACTGTGTAGCACTTTGTGACTATTGTCTGAGAATGGTGATACATAAATAACATTTATTATTTACTTAGTTACTTACTCTGGAAAATTCATTCTTATAGAAAGGGTCCAAAAACAAACCTAGCACTCACTCACAACTGCATGCTTGTGATAACATGCATCATGTTATCACTGGGACAAACATTAGATTGTTGCAGGGAAATGCTTTGCTGTGCAGCCACAGTCTCCAAACCCACCACTTTCCCTCTGACCAGCACATCTTCATGTTAAAGAAACCAAATTAAGATGATTTGAGCTCTGTAGCAAGCTATGTGGCTGCTGGAAAAATCCATTAAGGGATGGACACATTCATCAGCAATAGCCAGGTAGACTGTAGCATTTGAAGAAGACTCAGTTAGTATCAAGGGGCCCAAACTGTGCCAAGAATGATTCTCCCACAACACAACCATCAGTTCTAACTGTTATTTTACAAATCTGACAAGCCTTTGTGAATGGTGGCCTTAGTTTCTTCTTCTGAGATGACAGGAATGGTACCTGGTCTTCTGCTGAACATCAGATTCAGAGTTTGACCTGTTGTGTGCCTAGAGATGATGTTCCAAATACCTGGGTTGAAATGAAGAGTTATATCAGCTGCTGAAACCTATATCATCTCAAACAAGTCTGCCTGTTCTGCCTTGGTTTCCAACATAATGAAGGAATTTTTACCTATATAGCCCCCAGCCCTACATATTTTCTCCTTTTCTTTGGTCATTTTTGTAAACCTGAGAGATGGCTGTGTGTAAAAATCCCACTAGATTAGCAGTTTCTGAAATCCTCAGACCATCCCATCTGATAACAAATTAACTACATTCAAAGACACCTTCCTGTTCCTCCCCCCCTCCTGTTCTGAAGCTCAATTATAACTTTGTTTTGTCATCTTCATGTCTGGAGGCCTGAATGCATTGAGTTGGTGTCATGTGATTTTCCGATTCACTTTTGGTGTTGTGAATAACTGAAGAGGTGTATCTATTAAAGAGGCAGATCAATATATGTTTAGAAACTGACAGTTTATTTAACTCAAATAAACGCACCATACCAACAAGGCAAGTAGATTGTATTGTCTCTAATCAAATATTTGTTTTCTCTCTTTGACTTTGTGACCTTGTGTCTGTCAAGAAACGACTGCAATTTTTTTTTTTTTTTAACCACAAGTTTCTGAATCATTAAAGGAACAACAATGTCTTAGTGCTTGCCCCTTTGATTGAACATGTTTGACCTCTGTTATTCTTTATGGTACTGTATAACATCTGTTCACGTAAAACTCAATACTTCTTCTTGTCAGTGATCTGGCATTCACTGCGCACTCCAATGACTCTTCTTTTTCTGTTTGTCATGCACCAAGCCCATGTTTCTGTTTATATTTGTTCTTTATCTTTGTTCCTCTCATCAAACACCCTCTCATTTGCATGTCTGTTATGTTCTCTTTATCGCCTTCCTGTCAACATAAACCTACAGTAATAACCGACTCATACGCGTCTGCGGTACACAATGAACAAGACTTTATCTCACACTCGTTCACAGACATACATTGCATAAAGGTGCAACAGGAATGGAACCCAGTCTTTTGAGGGTCATATACAAGGAGGTAGACAGAGGTAGGGTAAATGTATATGACAGTCCGAGAGAGGCTTTAAGTCAACATATGAGAATAATCAAAACCTCCTCACTCTTTTCCTCTCTGACAGTAGCTGCTTATAAAGTACTCGGGTCAATGTGTGTGTATTGGTGCACATTTTTGATTGTGTGTGTATGGAATAAAGAGCCATACTGCTCCAATGGATTTTTCTGTGAGCATGAAATGTATACATGTGAGAGCATGCGTGTAACGATGGATAAAATGTTATATCAATTATGTAAAGGCAGTATTTAGTGTGACAGAGCGTGCTATGTGTAAGGGTCCTTGATGTCCATTTTGATGTATGGTAATGGTGTAAAAGCTTTTTCTGACAGTGCATTTACATAAGCCCAGTAGATCATCAGCAAAGACTGTGTGTGTAAGAAGGTAAACATGTAGCTAATCCAGCTCCCATTAGAGCAGAACATCAGTATTAGTGCGTCTTCATGCTTGAATTATTCAACTCAGTCTCTCCATTTTTCCTTCACAAAAACTTGTGCACCTTTTCTTTCCCACTACAGCTCCTCTTTTTTGCATTTGCAATTTTTGCTCTCTTTTCTACTCTGTGCAGTTTTCTATGTTTTTAATTATTTAAAGTCAATGCTCTGGAACTTGGATTTAAGATCAGAGCAGAACAATCCTTGACAGCTCAAATAAAAATGTAACGTATTCCCAGCATGAGCCTGTATTAGGGCTATTTATATTTAGTGACAGAAAACTGGAAAATAGTGTTGCTGTTAGGCTGTTGTCATTGTGTGTTTTGACAATACAGTTTGCAGGGCCATCCTAGGTTAGTTTATTGTATGTCAAATTTGGGGCTTCTCATAAGGGTCATGGATAATCTGGGTTTCTTTAAGTACTCTGTCATTAAAATGTGTAATTTTCTATTTAGGGGATTTTATTAGCTGTTTCATTGAAATTAACAAAAATAAATGAAATGTATTGTATGTGTTGAATCTGTGTATGTTAATTAATTGTAATATATTAATTTATGAGTTTCTCTTTTTGATTTGAATTAATCAAGTTGTTATGACCAGGCTTGTTGAACCAAAAGACTGGAAGACACAAAATTCAAATAAGCTCTTCATTGCACAATATAAAAATAAAAAATAAACGAATCAAAAGGACAACAACCCTAACGCAGCTGCCATAGGTGCTGCCAAAAGCAGGTGGAAGGAGCTGGGAATGCTGCAAAAGAAAGAAATCCAGGCCATGCAAGAGCCAGGCCGGCTGCCCAGGAGCAGAGCTGCTGAGCTGAGCCGCCAACTCACTCAACTACCGACACACACAAGCACAGCTGCTTCTGTAGCCACGATACACTGGGTGCCGTTACTTCTCTTTGCCTGAGAATACAAAAACAAACAACAAAATAATGGACATATCCTTCCACTTAAAGGGGAGGAGATGTCATGGAAGTTCATTACTTTTCAATGATATTCTAATTTTTTAAGAGACTGCTACATTTTAAGTCTGAACTGCAGATTTGGGCCTAAAGAGTTCATAGGCCTAGCCTCATATAAAAGAAAACTTTTTTTATTTTTGTAAAAAAAAAAAAAAAAATAAGGATTTAAGGCCTTTTAAAACTTGTGCCTGTGGACCATGCACAAGTTTTCAAAGTCTGTCTCAGCCTTTACAAGACTTCTAATCCGTTACCCAGCATCCGCCCCACTGATACTTTGTCCCCCCATGGCTCACTTTAATAAATGTAAAATTAGTCCCTAATCCACCAGCTGAACTAAATACATGCTCCCTAGTGTCAACATTGGTTTTTTCCATATTTCATTTCAGTTTCTCCAAACCATACCCTCTTTGTGATTTTCTTCCACATTTCTTCTCTTCCTGTCTGGATTTCATTTGTGACCGATGTGCTAAATTGAGTACATGACCTCCACAGTCAACACTGCACTTTAACTAAATTTCATCTCCCCACCCTATCTTGTTTCCTTTGTATCTCTTTCTCCTTGCTGTCCTGATTTCACCCACCTCTCGTGTGGACTGATAGGCCACAGGCGGTTTGCAAATCAATAGTTTTGATAAATGAGAGGAGATTTGCCTATGGCTGTTAAAAATGTAACCTATTACATTTGGCTTTTTCAGGCTAGCCGGATCAGCATCCCAATCTGTCCCCCTGTGTCAGAACCAAAATCACTTAGAGAAAGGCAAAGACAGACGGGAAAAGAAGCACAGCCCAGAAAAAATTGCTTAAAAGCTGGCTCAGAGACAGAGCATATTTCCTGTAAATTACCCCATACTTACTGTCTAGCAGCTCTTTCAGACTGTTGAAAGGCTATTTGATAGTCCAGTGTTTATTTGTATTATGTTGCATTATTGAAATAGACCTGCACAAGCTCATTTTTGCTTAAATTCTGTGTACAAATTATTACAAATAATTGTGCTTTGTTTTTAAATCCATTGTTTTATTTTTTTCAAATACAACTAAAATCATATATGTGATTTTTTTTCTCTCAAAAGCCATTGTAAAAGAATGAAACCTAATGAAATGAATGTCAAAAAACTTCAGTAAATAACAAAAATAATTCTCTTTTACTACGTTAATATTCTGATCAGAAATGTTACCGGAAATACTCCTGCTTATTTAAGTTTAAAGAGTTCCAGATTGAGTTCGTCGATCTATAGAACTGTCTCACAAAACTCTGTGGCCACAGAGTCTATTTTTATTCAGTGCATGTCTTATAGTTATCACAGAAGAACTTCATCAGGTCATCTCAAAGATGCCTTGCACACACTGGGGTTTCTTTTAGTAGCAATCACTAAATGGCTCAGGGCCTTGAGTGAAATTTTGAGCTTTTTTCTTCAGCCGGGCAGGTTTGTAGCCTGTTCCAAGTTTTCAAATTTATTATCATGTCCACAATTGGTGTCTCCTGAATTATTCTTTTTTTAGGAGGGGGAATCTTATTTTACCTTTAGCTCTACAGATGTGATGAAATAATCTTTTCTGTCAGATTTTGTGGATTATTTTGTCTTTCCTTTAAATGGATGTCACCTTGAGTTCCTGTGTGGGTGGGTTCCAGATACAAATCATATTTGAATCAAATCAAGGAATGTTCCCAGAGGCTTATGTTTTGTTTCCCTTGGGCCATAGAAATTGTCAGACCAATCAATCAAACAGTCAATTAAATGCTTTACATCATAAAAGCACAAAAATAACACATCATAAAAATAACATACAGTTGACAATTGAGAAAACGGTGACATATCATCAACACATTAAACATATTGAGGTTCAAAGTTAACTATAAACAGGTGGGGTTTTAGCCTTATTTTAAAGGAACTATGTGTTTCATCTATTTTGCCATTTTTGGAAGTTTGCTCCAGATTTGTGGTGCATAGAAGCTGAATGCTGCTTCTCCACGCTTACTGTCACAGCTTTAATAGGAACAACGTTATTTAGGGGTTGAATCATTTTGATAAGGTTGTCTTAACAAAATATACTTTTACATAATACCATCCAATATAAAGCTGTTTTTATTGCATCGCTCAGCTCTTAAAAATGTTGGATCTTGTTCTTTTAAGATAGTTCAAAGAATTCTTAAGATTTTTGCTGGGTTTGTTTCGGATCACAACTCTAGATTACTCTGTCCTTACCAATAATGTATTTGCTTTACATTACATGGATTTTTAAGGAAAAGAAGCAATGAGTGAGAAAAGCAGCCAGTCCTTCATAGTACAGAGAGAAGACAGAGTTGGCTCTTAATATTTGAGATGGAATTGAAGAATATAATTCAAAACAAAATTAATGAGCCTTGTGCCAGATTATTTTTATTACTTGGAACCAAAATATACTCATAAATTAGTTACAGTTGTAGATTATGTCCTTTTTGGCAAAAAAAGATCATGATTAAAAAGCTGGACAAGCTCTAAGCTGTGGGCAAATTAGTTCCCAACTTGCTAATAAAACATTTGCTTCTCAGCTATTTTGCATTTTTCTTATGATTTTGGTCTATTTCTTCTTCATTTTCCATTCTTTGTCACACATGCTTTAATCTGTCTGTCCATTACTCTCCATTCCTTCCTTCTCATCTGTGCCAACATGAAGCTACAGTAATATTCAGCTCCTTAATAATTACCCAGTGCATTGGTTCAGTTATACGACCAACTTCCTTGTACACACGCTCACACTCTTGCACATATCCCCCCCCACACACACAACCCTACACAGTTATATGGTTGCACACATCAAACAGTACGGTGTGAACGCTTCATCAACAGGGACATGAATTGGATATGGAGAAAGCAAGGGTGTGATTTATGAAAAACAGTACTGAAGTCAGCAAAGGAGAATAATTCCAAACTATTAACTATTTTCTGCTCTGCCACTGCTCACCATTTACTCGTACAAATATGTGGAGTTGTGAAATTGTTTCCATGTATACTTCTTTTTGTTTGTACAGGCAGAGCTGAATAAATGAAGGCATGCATGTGTAACTGGATAACTTGGAATGTACATAGACTGAAGAAAACATCCCATATTGTTACATAAGGGGTTCAGCTTTGCAGACGAGAGCTTGTAATTTTAGGCACTGTGAATGAGGGGTTTTGATGTTGCACATATGGGTGGTTGTTTTGTAGTAATAGCCCGGTATCTGCATGAATAAGAAAAGCATCACTTTGTTTCGCACATGCTGTATCATACGGATGCATTAGTGAAAGTATGCATTTAAAAGAAATGCTTGCTTTCTTTTAAAAAAGGAACACATGAATATTGATTTTTAAAGACAGGCTTCAGTTCAGCATTGATTTACAAACATTCCATATTGAACATAAACGTGGTGACTCATTAGCCAAAGAGGCACCTGGCAGGAAAGCTTTTAAAGAAAGCCTCTTTGTTAGTCTTCATTAGTCTGTGATATTTCCTTAGTTTAGCGAATAAATGTAATCTAAATAAAACTACAGTTTATTTTTGTTTTGTTTTGAAAATAATGTCTTTACAGTGCCAGATTGCATTGAATAACTGCTTTCTTGTATGAAGCGTTTCATTGTTATTCTCAAAAGAAAAAAAAAAGCTGGGGTGTCAAAGCTCACTGATCCAAGATATCTTACAGAAAGTGGATACAAAACAAGAGGCAGGCAACAAATATGTACCCAAAGATTCTTTCAATAAAGTTTTCTGAGGATGAGTGGAGGTCATGAGTCAAGTTAAGGGAAGCAAAGACAGACATGTGAGATATGCCACCATCGTTCAAAACTGAATAGACAAAAAGTGAACTCACGGTGTAATAAACACACAAAAAAATCTGAGACATTCATATCTAACAAAATCCACACTTACATAGATTAATCGAACTACCTATTTTGACCTAAAAGCTTATTCTTGCATAGGGTTACCAGATTCACAGCAGCACATTATGGACTCGACACACGACCGACGAACAACAGCAAAATGTGAAAGTTTTCTGTAACATCAGAGAGCAACAAATGTTGAACATTGTTCAGCTTTCTTATGTTGCGTCTTGTGTGCACATGTTTGTGTATGAACACGAAATTTCACATGCACAAATTATGCCGGTCACTTGACTAGATGAGGACAAGTGACTGTTGCCTTGTTGCACAGGTTCCATGAGAAATTAATAGAGAGGGACATTTCTAAATTAATGTTTAAAACAAAATGGCTTCATTTAAACCAGTGGCCTCAAACTGCACTCCTCAAGGTCCACAATCCTCAAAGAATGGAATATGTAAAGATCAAGTGGAGCGTCATAGTAAATCTATCGGGCTTCACATGGGCAGTCAGACAACAATTTGGAGCTACACACTGCCATACAGGACATATTAAAATAATAGTTATGTTTTCATACAGTGTATGTGTCCAATTACAGATAAGAAGAGTAGATGACAACAATCTCTAACAAGCCCACCCTCCCCCCACATCACAGATGGACAAATATACATTTCTCAGTGCAGAATAATAACAGCAAAAATAAATACAACTCCCACTCACCTACCCAGGTTAGCTGCTTTGCTGTTTCATTTATACATACATTATCCACTGCAGTATTTGTCTTATTAACATTGAAATGTTAATTTTTTTTTTTTTTTCTATTGTGAATATTTTCTGATTGTCTTCATTTAACAGTAGTTGCTTCTGGACAAGGCCATAAATGTTCCCAAAAACTCCCTCTCCCTTCCATGTACTGTAAATCTGGTTGTAACCAAGACTGATGGAAACATGTACTCTGATCTATCTCTGTCTCAGAACTGTCAAAAAACCTTCATTGTGCTAATGCTAGCACAACCTGTACAGATACTAAAGCTGCTGTCGGAGTTGCGAACATGCTGGTTTAGAGGGGACAGCTGAAGGAGGCATTTAATTTTCACAATATTTGTGAAGGTCTAAATCCCTAACAGAGCTCAGCAGCATGAGGGTGCACTGAGACCAAGGAGTTCATCCTCAAGATAAACACAGACAGGCTCACACTCTTTTCTTCGCGAGCACACACATAGATGCACAAATAGACTGACTTTTTATACTTGTCTTTTTTTTCCTTTCAAACACACACTCAGGTTGAATAATGGCCCCAGTGAGTAGGGCGCCTACGAGGAAAGCTGTCGGTTTAATTGAATCCAGTATTCTCTATTCTCCCTGCCTGCTAATTGATTCTGTCAGGCTCGTCTGCTTGACAAAGAGACTGACATTTTCCCCTGCATGGCCACGACTGTCACACAGCAAGTGATGGGGTGTGCTTGTCGGTGTGTTTCTTTAAATTGTTGACATGCTAATTTTTGTCCTTGCATGCTATTTATTTTTGTGCTCTATAACACTGACTGTGTCATTGTTCCGTTGTATGTTGTCAGAATATTTTAGGGAAAAAAATTAGCGAACAAATCAAAATTTCCTTACAATGGAAAATGTCAGGTACAATGTTAGTTATGTTACTTGCTTTCATTTAAATTTTTTGGTAGGTTTAAAACAAATAACATCAAGAAACTTTATACTCCAAAGCAGATATTGACATGCTTGCAATCTATTCAAACCCTGCAAGAAGAGGGCATTTTTTTCTCTCTCCCAGGGCTGCCAGAACTAAATAACAGCATTCTGCTCTTGCAGCCTATATTAAGAAGTTCTTTTCCATCATCTGGGTAAAACATTTTTTTTTTTCTTGCGTGGTGTTTCAGAACTCATTTTGCTAAAAACCTGAAGATAAGCGACCTTAGAAGAAAGAGTTACCCATGTCTCAATAATGTTGCTAAGATTAGGCTGTCGATCCAAAAAAATAGGAAACAGTATGCCTTTTCTTAAAATTAAGATAAACTTACAAGATACCTGTCCAGAGATTCTGGTCTCTAAACAGGTCATCAGTCCATCAAGGCAGTACAGCGACACATAAATCTGCAAGCACACAGTCCAACCTAAGAGCAATTTGACAAGACCAGTAAACTTAGCTTAACATCTGTCTCAATGGATTGTGGAAGGAAGCAGGAATCCCTGGAGAAAACTTAAGTACACATATAAAGGACATGCAAAAATCATATAGAAAAGTTTCAGTCAGGTTTCAAATTAGGACCTTATTTGGTAAAAGGAAGTAACGCAAAACTCTTTGCCACTTCCACAAAGTATATTTTAATATCTAATTTTGCAACAGATGTTTGGTTGTGAGTTTATCTTCCAGAACAAAATCAGCCTAATGAAATTTATTTCCTATCAAAACTAGAATCAGATTGTTTAAAAACCCCATCAACAAGGTACTCCATGTTTAGGATTTAATTGTGAGTTTAAGGTAAGCCAGACATTTTTGTGTCGAAAATTGCTGGATTTTCCTGGGCCTTTAAATAATGCAAACCAGAAAAGGTGTGCTTGTTTAATACCCAGGAGACAGAAACTGTATTTGAAAAGATGCAAACTCATCAGTTTCTTATGCCTTCAGGGCCTTTTGATTAAAGGCTGTTTAAAATGTTGTAGTGGTTGTTGCATTGATTATGTTACTTCAAGTCAGCAAGTAATGTCTTGGCAAAGGGGTGCCTGAGTCCAGTCCTCGAGATCCACTATATTCCAACATTTAGATGCATCCATGCTTCTACACACCTGAATCAAATGAAGGACTTGTTACAGGACTTCTGTAGATTGTAAAAAAGAATAAATATTAATAATAATAGAACGGAAAACGTAATAACTTATTTAGGGACACATGAAGGTTATACCTGTTTGAGAAGAAACTGCTTGTATTTATGTTGAAATGATGGTCAGTGATGTAAAAAAAAAAAAAAAACTTTGGGCGGCCCATTTGTCAGTCTCTGTCTTCCTCTTTTCTTTTTTTTTCTTTTGGAAGCAAGCTGTCTGTCATTTCGATTGTGTGCTTGTCCACCTGTTTCATTACTACATGTCCCTCAATTTTGTCCTTGTATCCCCTTTTGTTCTGCCTTCAGTCATTATCAGACTTTGTGGCTGTTGAATTTTGCTTTTCCCCCCACACTGTATGCGCCCAGCATACAGGATGCACAAATAATCTCACATTAATCTCCACTCAGATTATCCTTTTCTGTTTGCCAGGGTGATGGAATATAAGGCAGTGAGGAGAAAAGAAGAAAGATTAGAGTTTGGGGTCACTAGTTTATCTAGTTTAACCAAACACTGGACAAGATTTTCAGGTTGTTTCACTGTGCTCCCTCAGACATTTTCAAAAAGTTGTATGAATTTGAAGGTAGGAATACCCCACAATAGTTGATTCATATCCTTGATTCTGCACCTATTTCGCAAATTGAAAACAAACAAAAAAAAAACTGAGAATGAGTAGTAAATTTTACAACTGTGATCTGATTGGAAAGTAGATTAAAGCTCAGTACCAAATGTTTAGCTCTGGTGATTACTAAGCCTGTACCAGGATTTTTATAGAATTCTTGGAATCTAAATACTTTTATTTTATTGCATTTGGAACTGTTGTTTTGTGACTAACATAGTGCATTTATTGTAAGGGAAATAACTTGCATTCTTTAGAAAAAGCAAGTGTAGCACATAGACATATTTATCTTTGATGATATGTAGTTGCCTTTATATATATCTCTCTTCTTCTTCTATGGGCCACATTGGATAGACATTTATTATTAGGCAAGTATATGCTGAAAAAATCTGGATTCTTTAATTACTTGATAAGGGTCAGATTTTTCCACTATTGGTATTCAAACTATTGTCCAGATGCAGTTTGATACAAGTGGAGGATCTGGACCTCCTAGACGAGATAAAAAGTGGCACCATCCACAAAGAAAGCTCATGCAACACTCCAAAAAGGCATAAACGACCAACCTAAGAATAACCAGGGAGGATTACCACAATTATTTATATTTGTTAGATGGCAGAACAATGGATGAATAAATTTAGAAAATGTTTATTTTTTCCGTAAATTAAAGTTTTCCTCAGATGAAATGTCTCTAAGACCCTGTAGGCAGCCTTGTTTCCTCACAACCTTTTAGATCTGCACAAAAATTGCCTACTTCGATGAGATCAGGGCCACTCCAAAACATTGGCTTTGTTGTCTTTAAGCCATTTTGTAACTAATCTGGTTGTAAGCTTTAGCTCATTTTACTGATAATTTCAAGTCTTTATTTTGTCAGATGATTTTCCACTTGCATGCAATAAAGATGTCATTTAAAATTGTAATATCATTAGATTACACTACATTATTACATTAGATCACTAATAAATATTTTTAATACATAAGAACTGAGTTTAATAGAAGGTATCGTATTTAGATGCTTAAAGATTATTTTTCTAAGGTACTTTTAATCTGACGGACACTCCTCGTTGGAGCACATATTCCAATGTATAAAATATGACTGTGGATGACCATGAATTCTGATGTCTTTCCATGGTGGAAAGATATGTGGAGAGGTTATTTGCTGGGGAGAGATCAAGAAAACATCAACTGTGCTGTGGAAGACCTACTGCAATGCACAGTCTTAAAGTGTGGTCACTGTGTACATCAGTCCATCAATTCTACCAGCTTTTTCCTGCAGAGAATCAGAGTCTATCCAAGTCTTCACACAGCAATAGATACTGGGAAACCTTGGGCAGATTGCTAATGCATCACAAGACAAGCCAGCAGAAGACCAAAACCTAAGGCTAACTTGTTACCACTGATTTATTGTCTGTTTGAACTGTAAAAATGTACAACTAGTAAAAAAAATGACAGGAAGGAGACAAGAGATAGAAAAAAAGACCATGCAATAATTGTGTTACCCACCTTGCCACATACTGTGTAGCATTTATTTGGCACAACAAAACACAGTGCGTTTGAGTCAATTGAATATCTGGCATAGAAATTGACAGATCCACAAAAGAAAGTACAAAAAAGAAGCATAATTTCATCAGACTGAACATTAAACATATTTAGCTCAGGGTAATGTGTCCAAATCCAGAGCTCTGACTCTGTAAATTACTTTTGTACTATGAGACAAAGGAAATGTCTGTCTTTACTTTCACTGTGACGGTAACAAATTTTGTACTGTTCATCTGTCATGTTTTAGGTCAAAACCGATTACTTTTACAATTATCTTTTGTAATAAGTAGCAGGACCACGTAATAAGTAGCAAACTAACAAATTCTATGTATAGAGTAACTATTAATAGAGTAACTATTATTTCTAATAAAAAATAGGGGATTAATAATTTAATAATTAAGTTTGACTTAATGATCGTTTCCCTCTGACCTGTAGTTTAACAAGTGTGGTTGCAAAAGTTTTTTATTTACAAAATCTATGTTTGGTTAGTTATTTTGAGGAAAAGTATTAGATTTAATCTTTCAAAATACAGTAAAAGTACCTGTCCAACAGTACGCAGTAGGAAGGGTTGCAGACAGCTTTGGGAGCTTATATGTAAAAAGCAGGTGTACCAACTGACCTACTTTTAACTGTGCCCAAATGCCATTTGTAGAGCCCATCCACGTTCCTGTGCCACCACTGGCTGTAATAAATGTACATCAGTAACTAGAAAGCTACATTGTGCATCCAAATGACAGTTTGGCCCCCAAGGTCTTTTCCACATCAAGCAGATGGATGTCACTTCCAGCCTGTCTACCGTAGAAGAAAGCTAGGCCACTCCAGAACTGATGCAGTATCTGTAGATTACCTTGCAATTAATTAATTAAAACTCTTATAACATGCTCTTAAAAATGATAATGAGGTTTATAATCACCAATTTGGTATGATGGAGCTTTTAGATCCATTTTCAGTGCAGCATTTTAAGCAGTAAAATTGGGCTGCTGGGACTTCTAAGTGAAAGAAGTAAAGACAGAATAGGAGTTTAAATTTAAATCCCATTAGACGAAAATCAAGACATCAGATTATGTGTGATTTTTTACATTTTAAATGTAAACAGTTGGAGAATGATTTGTTGTTAGTAAAAACCACAAATAATGACACTGAGGCCCTTCTTTTCTGCAGACTATGCACATTTCAAATGCCAAATCTCCGCTTTAAATGTCCATGCTCAATGAACAAAGAACCTTGCTTATTGCTGCAACTGTTAACATTTTATGGGAGCCATTTCAGGGTAGCAACCTGGAACCTACAGTATATTTATTATTTAATGACTGAACACAATAGGTTGAGAAAGAGGGAGGGGAAGTGTAATATTTTCTTTTGTCTTGCCATTATATTTCACACTAGGCATGCCCAATGTTCCTGTTAAATTTTGAAGCTATGTCAGGAGATTTTAAAGGGAGGGAGAGGCATATTATGTATTTTCCAGGAACAAAGTGCTATTTTATAGCACAATCAAGTAACTATGTTACCTTCAATTATAAAAGAAAACACAGTGCATTTGTAACAATAATCTCCACTTTACCTCAGAGGTAAAGTGGGTTCAGTTACCTCAGAGGTAAAGGGCATTTCACCTCAGAACAAATTGCAACCGCTTGTTGGTCAGTTATTGACAAACAAATTGGAGTGATTGACAGGTGGCATTATATCAATAGCTGCCACTGCTAGTCTGGAGGAGTTGTGTGTGGAAGGTGCAAAGGAGGGGTGCTATGTGGGGGAGAAACTAAGCTTGAGACTGCAACTACAAGGAGATGCTTTATGTAAATAGGGAGTGCGTTGTGAGAGCAAGCATTTTAGGCACCCTCGAATGACTGCCACAGGAGATTCAAGAATTCCTCAAATATGCATGAAAGAATCACAGCAGCACTTCAGTTATGTTTTGATGAGGGAGAAACATTATTACATGATATAAAGCTCAAACCGTTCCCTACACCCCAGCCTTCCTTAACATTTAGCTTTCAATATTTTTCTATCCTTCAGCAACAGAACTGTCCCCCCTGAAAGAAATTTAATGTTCAGATGAAAATAAATCATTATCACAGTTTTCAGACATATCGTGAATGATTTCTAAGATTTATTTCTGGCACGTGTAGTTATGCTTACTTGAAATTTATGAATACTACTATAATACAAATTAGTCTGTGTTTTACACCCCATGATTAAAGTGGCAATAAGAGAAGCAGGTCTATATCCACTGCACCTGTTGGGAATCCTGCTGAGCTCTCCTGCCAGCTGGAAACTCTTCCAGGCTGCTTCGGCAGCACATCCTAGGTCTTTGGTCTGCAGTGGATTGTTCTCTCAGTCATCCGTAGACAGCGCACATTCAGATAGATGTATATGAAGGCTTGGCACCCCCTCCTGATGCCAAACAACATAATCTGGCTCCTCTCAATGGGGAGGAGCAAGCTTAACTCTAAAGCCTGTTGGACGGTCTTGATCCCAATGTGTCAAGGATACCAATTTCATTTAACAGGTGGATGAAATCTGTTTAGCTGACAAAGCTGCATATATTCAAAGTGACAAATTAATTAATTTATGGTCCCAGTCACAGTCCCTTACCATGGTTTAGAAGTGTGTCTGAATATATGTCTTCTTTCTGAAAGGAAGCCTGAGCATTAACAATTATATTGAATGAAATTCATTTGCAAATTGCATCAATAAGATGGTAGCTCCAGCTAAGCTGTCTTTGGCTCTGTGTTTTAGATTCTGTTCAGTGGATTTTGTAATAGCAAGTTGTCAGTGTTGTGGCTATTTCCCAACAAAGTGCAGTTTGGTTAAAATGTTGAAAGTCTATTCAGTGTATAGCTTTCTGTAAAGTCAAGGTAGGACAGACAATTGAAAAAAGGTAGAAGATGTTAGAAATATTTTGAAAATGATATAAAAAAAAAAGCAATTACCACATACGGGGAGAACTAAACTCTACAAATATGAGGAGGAAAAGCTGTTTGAAATGTTTTATTTTTAACCATTACTGAACAAATTCTGAGAAGGCAGTATGAATAAGCCTTTTACTCCCTCTCCAACATCTTACCAGATCACATGTTGAGTTGCCCACTCAAAATATGCCTGTAAAAAAAATTGCTTTTGTTTAACCTTTGAGTGGAAATATTTTTCAAGGCAATTTCAAGGCTGTTTTCTGAATCTTTGTTCTGTCAAAGAACATATAACTGCAGTAACTGCTTCAAACAAGCCTGTGCAAACAAACACTTCTTACAAATAAATAACTTATCTATAATGTTCTAAGAATTTTGGAGTCTGAAAGACAAGTGTCAGTAAGACAAGAGGTTTTTGAAAACTTCCTGGTAAATACAGAAAGATTACATTTTCTGTTGCGGTGATCAACCACACAGCTCATCTACTGTATTTTCCAGACTAGGTGTCATACCTGAGTATAAGTAACATAAGTCCAAAAATGTGTCATGAAGAGGAAATTATATATAAGTCGCTCCGGTGTATAAGTCACATTTATTTAGAAATTGTCAAACGTGAAAGGGACCTCGCCCATGCTGATGAAAGGTTCCAGTGACACCTTTCACTAAACTAAATAAATGTGAATTAATGGCTGACCTAGAATTAAAATCTTAATGTTTTACTTTTATTTTCATTCCTATATAGCTCGGTCTTTCTACCTGACCGATTCATGAAATTCCACAATTACAAAACACACAAACAGGCATACATAAGAGCACACACAGAAAACAGGTCTCAGTTGTAAAAGCAACAGATCTGCAGTCAGCTGACAGCACAACCAAACAGTCGGCCTACTGACATTACTATACCGACATGTCCCAATATGGTTGAATCAAAAAAAAAAAGAACATAAACTACCCAGACTGTCTCTAATTTACGCAAATGTCACACACTATTAATTTCTCACTGCAGAGCAGACCAAGTAAAAAAATGTGAACTGCCTTGGGAATGGAAGCATACTTTTTTGTCCCTTTGTACATGTATATTATATTAGGCTTATAAATGGAAGTTGCAGGTGTTAGAAGAGACTAAACTTACAAATTTTTCTTAAAGCCAATATTTCCAAGTCTTTATCCTGGCTCAATGTGAAAAGACGAGGATAGCATGGGGGGTTGTGGACAACCTACTGCTTTTACGCCTCTAAAGTAAGATAGTCACAGCCTGTTATTGGGCAACTTATACTGTTGAGCCATCTTACCAATTTGAAGGTGCGCTGCAACAAATAGATGGTCTGTATGACAAATTTACAGCAAAATCCCATCAGGATCTGGGCAGCTAGGTCCATCACAATGACGATGCAAAGAACACAGATTGGACGCGAAGTCTGCTGAGACAGCACAAACTATTGGACTGCAGCCAAGGGTATTGTCTTCAAGTGCAGTTATATTGGAAAGTAGAACATGTCACACATCACCAATGTGCTTAGCTTAACCATTAAGGAAGATGCCCAGTACTCATTTTATGCATGGCCCTCTATTTATACCCGACCAAATTGCAACCCTCATTTAGTTTCATGAGGGCTGCAGGATTTTTTAAAGATTTCTAACTTTGAACACCAAAGCCTTATTTTGTATTAGTAGACAGTCAGCTGCAGTTGAGAGCAGGGGTTGGTTTTACGGCTTAATGGCAGAACACTTTTGTGAATAGGGCTACTATAATATTTAAATTTGTATCGTTGACATGGTATTATTGATATAATTACTTTTACTGGCTTCTTTATTGGTTACACCTGTTAAATTTGTTGTTAGCACAAAGAGCCAATCAGCCAGTTACATAGAAGCAACTGAGTGCATTTAAGCACCAATATATGATGTGTGACTTGTTGAAGTTTAATCAGAGCATAGAAATCAGGAACACATGTAATTAAAATTAGTTTTAAACTATCAAAGACTGCAACGGACTGCATTGGAATTTCATGTACATCTGTCTCCAGTTTAGAGAGAGTGATAAAAAAAAATTCAGCAGTGAAGGAAAATTGAGAAACTTGGAAAAAATATTTTGCTATAAAAGCAAAAAAAATTATGTTATCAAAGAAAGGAAACTCAAGCTACAGTTAGTACAGGGCTCACCGAAACTGATGAAAAACAAATTACAAGCGCTGCTTGTTCCAAGCAGTCTTGATTTCAGTTGAATTAATAGGAACAGAATTTGGGTAAACACAATATGTTCAATGTTGCTTTAGATTAACATTTCAGGCATGTTGTTGTGATGGTGTGATGGTATAGGGGACATTCTATCATTCTTTGGGCCCCTGAACATTGCCAAATGCCTCAGTGAATATTGTTGCCAACCAGGTCTATTCCTTTATGACCACAGTGTTCCCTTCATCTGATGATCACTTCTCGGAAACGGCACCACGTCACATAGCTCAGAGCATTTCAAACTGTTTTCAATACAGAAGAGCGCATTTTTGTTTTACACCAGGAGATCAAGTACAGTTGACAAATCTGCTACTGTATGATGTTAGCATGTCAATATAAACTAAAATCTCAGGAGCATTTCTGGCACCTTAATAAACTTGATGGATATAGGATAAAAGCCATTTTGAAGGCAGAATGGATCAAAACTGTGTGAACCTGTAAAGTGGCCGATGACTGTACACATAATAAACCTCCTGTTTAACCCAAAAGCTTTCCTTCTTAATTGCAATAATAACAATGTAATCACATGATGTAAAAATGTTCAAGGTCGTGAAGTTACATTATTTTAGATGTTTGTAAGAGAGATGTTGTTGCAGCTTTGCCAAATAAGAGCTTAGAGGGAAGCTTTGATGTCTTTCTGTAGACTTGAATAATATGTCTCGCTGCATCTGCTCTGAGCTGTGAGAAAATGTTTATCAAGATAATGAGCTCCCAAAACTACCTTTTAAATATGTAGGGTGCACTGATTTTTGAATAACACTATAAATGACTAAAAGAGGATAACAAAGCAAATTATCTAGTTGTGTAGAGTTATGCCTTCAAGAGAGAAATACTTACAAGGGATAAAGACGACAGGACTGGTAAGATAGGATACAATTATACACCATGAGATTATGATAACAGTGAATGAGAAGGGTTGTGTCACAGGTGTAGCCAGTCAGAATGACCCCAAATCTACTGACTCAGATTCTCAGGGAAGGTGCATCTCAGGGAGTGGCTCATCTCTTCAGAAAGGTCAACATGACAGGGCATGCAGCACCTGAGCTTCAGAAGGAAAAATCCCAACAGAATGATTAACAGTGTTGCAGGTATGTTTATTACTAAAGCTCATGACATCAAATCTCACCTCCTGAGTTGTAAATTACCTAATGACTGCTCTGTTCTTCCAAAAATTGCATACGCTGACAATATTTTGATTAACATCTTTATGTTGTATTGTGTAATTTTATTTAAAGAAGAGTCAGTTTTAAAGAATAGTCAGTTCAATCACATCTGCTTGAATATCATTTTTCAATGATTCAGTGTTTATTGCAAGTCAACGGATAACTTAACGTTTATTCATGTTGAGTTCACTTTTTTATTGCAGTATATCCACAAAAATGGACCTGGTGTGCATGATGTCTTTCCATGCGCTGTCAAACCTTTGCCCTTCTCGTCTCTGGACCACCTGCTCTGGTGGGATAATTGGCACATTAAACTATTTAAAAACACCCAGGGCACATTCTCATCAATATGCACTGGGCGTTTTTGCTTAGATCAACAGTCACAGCCCAAATCTCAGGATGTGACTCTGTGACAGCATGTGTGGAAGTGAAAGAGTGAGTGTTTGTGCACTGTTGTATGCTTTCTAGCTGCTTGAGGCCTGATTGATGGACAGTATTTAAAATAAAACAAAAAAAAAACATCTTGCTGTCAGTCAAGCCAGTAAAATTCAGACATAAAAACATCAGGCTCAAGGAAGCACACCGATGGGAGTGCGTGCGTGCGTGCGTGCGTGCATGCGTCCTTGTATTTGATACTGTGTAGGGGTCATTTTTCCAACAGATACTATTTAGTGTGGGCTGCCTGCTCCTTATTGGGCCCAACAGGTTTCTGGAGGCCCTGTTGACTATTTGCAACAAAGCGTTTGCTGGTTCTCTGATTACGCCCCAATATCTTAATAATTTCAAGAGTTTGGTCATTTTTTCAATTTTCAGAGTCAGTTATACCTAAAGACAAGAAGCTGCCTAATAACTATGCACACTTTAACATAGGGTGTTGACCTCCGTAGGCCACTCCCTCTCTAATTACAAAGACACCTGTTATTCTTAAATCCTTTATGCATTCAGGTTTATCCAGCTTGGAATTAGAAAATATGCATAAAAAAGATTACATGGCCAAAATACTGACTTCATTTGTAATAGTGCACACAGTGTATATTTGCAGGGTATGGAAATAGCAGCTGTACTCAAAACAGGTGCATTCTCTCCCTCTTGAACACATATGCATGCAGCAGTTAGCAGTGCAAAACCTCTCATTTCTTTACTGTTTAGAGCAATTGAACAAGTGCCTCTAATGCAGTATTTCCCAACTCTGGATCTCAAGACACACTGCCTACATGTTTTAGCTATTTCTCTATTTCAGCACCTGATATCAATTGATGACGATGATGATGATTAATAGGCTTATGTTCAACTGCAAACATCTGAATCAGTTGTGGTAAAGTAAGGAAACATCTAAAACATGCAGGGCAGTGAGCCTGGAGGACCAGGGTCACCCGTCACTGTCCTTGTCTAAGATAGGACAATAATAATTAAATCAATTAAAAATATATGATGTCATATGATTCCTACTGTAACAACAAGAAGAATCTGTAACATCAGACAAGGAAGACAGCTACATTGTACACAGACACAGCTTGTGACTATCACAAATGATATCATTTTCATATTTAACTTATTTCAATGTGACAGCCCTATAAACTCCACCATCTTCTTTTGAGAATGTTTAACTTGAATACCCAGTGCCTTGCTATTTATGTTCGGCATAAACCCAACATGGTAAGGGCTCAGTTGACCCGTACAATGAAAGCAGGACAGCCAATTAAAACTAAAACAAAAAAGTGTAGCCTATCTGCCTGGCTCACAAGAGTGCGTGGGAATTCTTGCATGTTATAACTAAAGGGCAACAACTTCGGGCTCCAAGAGCTATCTGGGAGAATCTCACACTACAATTTGTGTCACATGAGCACAAGCATGGAACACTCCAGCAGATTTCAGAATATACAAATTTCTCTATACAGTGCAATAAATGTCATGTTTTAAACTGTCTGGTTCAGGATCAGTAGTTATATTGTAGTCCTATTTCTGCATAAATATTTGCTGAACTGCATAAAATAGATGGAGTCACAGAGGTGTCAAAATGTGGCCTTCTGAATGACTAATTTGTGTTCAGATACAGTCCTATAAAATGTATTCATGGAGATTGACTGGGAACAGTCCTTTTCAAGTTCAGCCACAAATTCACTATGATATTGAAGTCTTGACTTTGACTGGGCCGCTCCAGGACATCCACCTTGTTATGTTGAGAGCATTTCTGTGAAGCTTTAGCGGGATGCTTCAATTTGTTTTCTTGCTGGAAAATAAATGTTCTCCAAAGCCGCAGATATCTTTCTGAAACTAACAAATTTTCCTGCAGAATTTCTGACATTTTGCTGCATTTATTTTATTTTCTAACTTTGCATGCCTTCCAGGGCCTGCTGCAAAGAGGCATCCCCACAACATGATTCTGCCACCACTATTCTTCAAAGTGGGGATCATATTGGGAATGTTGTTTGTGGTGATATGTCCGCCAAATATAATGTCTTGTCTGATGGCCAAAAATCTTAATTTTGGTGTCATCAGAGCAAAAAACTTTCTTCTACTTTACCACGGAATCTTTCTAAAAGTCTTCTTCAACACTGACTGGTGAAAATCTGGGTAAAAGCTGTTGTCTGCAGTCTCTAGATTCTGAAGCTTGTGAGGATGACCTGATCTAGGCAGATTTACTCACAGTCCATATTTTCTTTTCTTGATGGTGGATTTAACAGATCTCCAGAAGATATTTTGTGCGTTAGATATTTTCTTGTTTCCATCCCATGAATTATTCTTCTCAGTAACCTGTTCTCTGATTTGCTGGAGTTTTCTTTAGTGTCCATGCTGCAATGATAGACAGGAATACTTATTAAGCAGTAAATGGACCTTCCAGACACGAGTGTCTTTATTCGACAGTCACTTGAGACACAATCTCTGCATTTAGGTGATCTCCATTCCACTCCTTTTGAGACTACTATCATCGATTAGTTGGCCCTGTGTTGAATTAGGTAATTTAAAGGGAGTGAACATTTATGCAATCATATTACTTATTTTTGTCATTTGTAAAAGTAAGTTTTGACTTTTGTCAATACATAGTGAAAGAATTATCTGACAGTTTTGTAAAAGCAGCAAAAGGGTAAAATGTCCAAGTTGGTGAATACTTTTTATGTGTCCTACTTTTTTTTGTAAAGAAATGTAGATAGTTGACTCATAGCCTAGCTAATTAGATAACTACAATAAATTATACTAGATAATGTTATTCTAAAGTCACTGTCTTAGGATCAGTTACATTCTAAAAATTAACCTGCCATTAGAATGTCCTAAATTTTACAGACTGATCAGTCATTGTAAACCATGCAAGAAGGAGAACAAGGACTCTGGAACAGTTTTAGTGAGCAAAGAATTTGCAGAGATGGGGCCATTACTACGGCTGTTCTGTATTCTGGATGATGCATGTGCTGTGACAGATTGCTCCATGTCACAGCCCATGGGGAAGCTGTGTTGCTCCCCAGTTCCAACTGACCACAGTGAAATCTCATTGGGCTCTCTGTGGGGATTATAAATAGTCTCCTGATGCTGTGCTGGAGTTTGCATTATTGAGTTTCATTAACACCAGGAATAAACAGCAAATTGTTAAGAGGACAACATAGTATATTGCAGAACTACTTACTGAACTTGAGCCTGTATTTGCTTAATATTTTTAAAGGAACCCAAAAAAGAATTAAATATTTAAATTTCAAAATTATTTACAAATGGTTATTTCAAATGTCTTCTGTTTTAATTGTCCCCTTTACTTGCACATTTCTTTATAAATTATCACTGTCCTATTTTGCTTGTTAGGCATTCTTTGTTCATTTATTTTATTTACTTTATCAATAAATAGTGAATACCACGGGCGGACTGCGGAGAAAAACAGTTAATTTACAACGTAGCTCACCACCATCTGCATATGAATGGGTGGATAGCTGAATGTAGTGTAACGTGCTTTGGGGTCCTCGACTAAGTAGAGCACTATGCAAGTACATACACAGACTGTTTACCATGTCACTCGGGTCTTCTAGTTCAAGTCTACTCTATCCCCAGAATCAAAACCGAACATGGAGAAGCACCAGTATTTCTTATGCTCCTTTGATCTGAAACAAACTTCCAAAAAGAACTTCAAAAATGCTAAAAACTCAGAGGTCCTTTAAATTAGGGATGTCTGACACCAGTCCTTAAGGGCTGGTATCCTGCCTGGTTTCATTTGCTCCCTGGTTCAATACACCTGGATTAAATGATGGCTAGTTAGCAGACCTCTGCACAACATTGACGTGATTAAGAGGTAGTAACTACCACCAGTTAAATATAATAAATTTTCTCTCTTACTAACCCACAAAGCAGATTGTAGACTTTTAAAGTAACAGAAGTGACATTTAAATTTCTACTTCTTATTTCAGAGGATTACCTCTAAAGCGTTATGGTTTTTCTCTGACATTTACTGATGTACTGTATGCTTTCAAATGAGCTTACACTTAGGCTCATTTTTCCATGCATTACTTTTATTTGAACCTCATTAACATAAACAGCTCTCCAGTCACTTTCAAAGCAAGCCCAGAAGTTGGGTTTTGTAACAAATATTGAAACTCACTCCTATCTCCATGGAAATTTAATTATAATCTGTCACGACTTTTACATAATGTGTTTGAGTCAGACTGTTCAGCTCCTGAGGGCACCTTTACACACCTCGCCTTGCATTGTGAGAAACAAAGAAAGAGTCTTCACAACATCACAACTTTCAAGTTTAATCAAAAAAGAAATTGTCAAAGAATTAAAAGAAGCGCAGCAGTTTGGAGATTTCAGATGAGGATTGATTTTTTGGACTTCACAAGAGGATAGTGGCTTATATTTAGCTGAAATCCTCTGAAAATATATTTTCCTCAAACATTATAGGGAAAACCACAATTTCCCATGTCTGGGAATGAGGTGTTTTTTCTTCTTCTTCTGTTCTTATTTCCTTTCCACGTCGGAGAATTCCTGCCCAAATCTGCTATCACATCATCTTGTTGTCCTCCAGCAAGAAATAGCAAAGATTTTCTGGCCCAATTTTGATTAGGAAATAAGTGTAGGGATTCTTTCACATCAGTTCACAATCACACAAGGTCACACACAGACACACACTCAGAAAAACACACAAAGCTTTCTGCCAAGGTATACTTCCTGGATTGTGGTTTGGTGCCATCACTACTCTTGGCACTGAGACTGGGCCAGGCAATTCTACGCTGCCCACAGGCTTTCGTAAACACAAACACAAATGCACTCACTGACTTTCCATCCAATGTTTTTTGCTCTGTACTATGTTGTAAAGCCTGCCTGTCTCCGCTGAGAGGGGAAAATAAATTTACAGCATGATCATGAGAAAGATAGTAAAGAAGATTTATGTCACTATGAGGAACATGTGACTGAGGCATAAGGGAAATGTAACAGTGACATATGGGTGTTTGACACTTCTCCTAGTTATTCTGTATGTAACACCCCCCAGAAGAAATGCAGATAAAATGAGTATGAAGACAAAAGGTATGCACAAAAAAGCACTGCTATACATTATCATGGTATTTCTCTGGCAGATTCCACCAGCAAAAATGTTCAGTAAAATTGGATCTGAACTGTTTACTTCCTGGGACGCAGAGGAAAACGTTAGCAAAGGGAAGAATCAGGATGGTTTAATCAAACACTGATTGTTTCTGCAGTTGTGAGGGTTAGATTTTTGCAAGTGTTTGTCAGATCACTGAATGATACATTCCAGCTCTGTGGGGAAATAAGGCCAGTGCCGTGGCTGTTGTGCCTCAGGCAGCAGTGCATGAAACATGTAATGACACTTTGTGCATCTTTCATATTTTATCACAGATAATGAAACCATGACTTCTTTAAACATCTGATGTCTTAAGGATCTTATTTCAATAGCCCAGGCTTATCAAGCTCATTGGCGTAATGCAACAGCAAATAGACATGTTAGGTTCTAAATAAACTTGGATTACGGGAGGTACCATTGAACAACCAAAATGGTTGAAATAGTTCATGTATGTTTATATATATATTTCTTATTGAATATATTATCAGTCATATTAAATGTCATATCTTGGGACACTATTTAGACAATGTAGCAGTTTAGCAGTTACAGAAATATGTAGACTTGTACTTGAATTTGCAAAAAACACTTAATCTCTTTTTATCCAATGTACCCTTTTTAATAAATATTTATTTATTTATTTATTTATTTATTTATTTATTTATTTTCCTTTTAAGACTCCTAAATCCATGAGCTTCCATCTTTGGACCTAACAAAACAAAAACATTTGAAATACCCTTAGGCAAATAAGGTTAGGGCTAAAAATGAGGGGTAGGGGTGATATGGGTTTCAGTCTGAATCATGGCAATGGCTTCAACAGGTCAGTAATGCCTTTGCTACCAGCCACCTTCTACTGGCTCAGATGCAGTTAAACAGATCAGCCTCAACAATAAAACTAACTGCTCATCGTGTAGGTGTTCGTCACACTGCCAAAAGAGCTCTGACTCATCAGAGCATCCTCAATACTAAGTGGAGGTGTCCTCTGGTGTCTGCTAACCGGACATTACAAAGCATTCCTTTGGGTGTTATGGGTTGCTTTTGTTTGTGTGGTTTGCTTCCCACACAAGATCCATTCAGCTTCATCTAGTAGTGCAATGGTCCCCAAACTTGATTTTCAAGTATCCCTGCCCTTCATATTTTAGATGTGACTCTGTTCCAGCACACCTGATTCAAGTAATTGTATGACCTCCGCTGCAGCCACCAAATGCTACAGAAGCCTGTTAATCACCCACTCATTAAGGTGAAGTGTTTGGAAGCAAGGAGACATCTAAAACATCTAAAACTTGAGGACTCGGTTTGGGAAGCACTTACATAGAGTGTTTGGAGATCTTTTTTCAACCATTACTAAGCAGCATTTGCAGAGACCATAACTACCATGTAGGGTGATTTCAGGGAGTTACAGTCATTTAATGAGATGACAAGAGTCAAAGATACTTTAACGCAAATGCTTTTGGCTTTTTCAGCACTACATTTCCTTATAAGAAGATGGTAATTACTTGTCTAAGGTTTAAATTCTAAACTTCATCAATATAAATTGAGTTCTTTGTTTACCTAAAACAAACACTGCAGTATTGATCTTGCATGCATCTATATATACTTTTGTAAATGAATTATTTGTTTGTATGGAAATGTGTTTCAAGCTTAAAACCCAATACATTTGTTTAATTTATATTGGTTGTAAATAAAGACTCATTGTATTTGCCTGCTTTCTTTAATATGACGTGAACGTGCAAAGTGTCTATTTGATGCACTGTTTTAAATATCCTTCTTCCCTACAGTATGTATGGTGGTTCAATCATCTCACTGACATCATCTTTTGCCTTTGTCTTCTGCAGGATGATTCCATCCACCACCAATGATTTTCTTGTCCGGGACCTTGCTGCAGGACGCAGCTATGATCTCTGTGTCCTGGCTGTATTTGATGACATCATCACATCACTGACTGCAACGCGACCTTTGGGCTGCCTCTCATTCACTACAGACACTGAGTTCAGTCAGTGTCAAGCACTTCATAGCCACTTTTTGGGTGGCACTATGATCATCATCATTGGAGGAATTATAGTTGCATCTGTGCTTGTTTTCATCATTATTTTAATGATCCGATACAAGGTCTACAGTCATCAAGGCACTGGCCATGGAAAAGCAACCATTGCAGGGACAGCGCCAAGGCCACAGAGCAACGGACAAAGAGGAAGCCAGGTTCAAGTCCTTCCTCACTCTGCCTCAAAGATGACAGACAGTCAGGACGAACAGGTGCTGTTGCCATCTAGGGCTATGTCACCTAGCAACACTACAAAAGACACTGTGGCATTGGTCGAGGAGGAGAGCAGCGAACAGCACGTCATGGCAAAGACAGACTCCTTGGCTAATGAGGAGTTGCTCTCCCCAACCAAGGCCCGCTTCTCTTCCAGGGTTTCCATTGAGATGAAAATCAGACCACCATCTGTCACCAAAGATCCCTCATCTCCCATGGAACTAGCAGGTAGTAGAACCATAGAAAGACAGAAAGATAAAACTAAATAGACATAGAAAGTACCAACCAGCAGAGCATAGAAGAAAGTGCTTTAAAGGAGTGAAAGAAAAAAAAGAAGTTGACAGAGTAAAGGTGGGTGGGAAAAATGCAAAGAAGGGACACAAATAACGTCAAACAGAGAGCGATGTGGGAAGACAAATAGACAATGTGCAATTCAGAGAGTGAAATTGAGCAAGATAATAACAGAGAAAAACGCGAGAAACTGGGTGAGTGTGTGCGAGAATGGAAATGAGAGACACCATCTTTGTGCATGTACTAAATATGAGACAGGAGGTGAGACAACCTTTTGTCTTTAGTGCTACAGTCGGATCTCAAGTCCTACTTAACACATTCTCTTTGAAATACCACTCTATGCAAGAAAGATTAACTTAACATTTATAGTTAATCTCATTACAGAAAAGATCTGTGATGAGTCTTTTCCAAGCTTTGTGGTCTCTGTTTGCTAACTTGCTTTTTGGATTTTGTTTATTAACTCCTAAGGGGGAAAGATAATTCTATATATCCTTAAGCTGCTACGTGTATGACATTGTTGAATTTACTTCACTTACTCAAGTTACATGTATGTAATAATGTGATGTTTTTGCCACAAGCATTACTTGGCAGTTTGTCTGACAATACTAAGACTATAGTCAGATGAAGCAGAAATTGCTGAGATGAGTCTGAAGGAAAGAGGGACAAAAGCAAAAGTCAGTCTTACAGACAACACATTTTAGGACAGGACTTATATGCTTTCGGACTGTCTCTATGCAATTGTGCAAATAAAATGGGGGCTAAAATCAACCTTCCTGGGTCACATCTTCAAGCTAACACACGATAGTGACAGCAGGTACACTTGTTCAGTTGTTTCCAAACACAAATGGAAAACGGCCTCTCTCATAGCAGCAACTCAACACATTTATTTACCAGAATTTGGCAAAGATAACTTGCTGAAGTTCAGACTAGACACAAAGAGATGATTTAAGTGACATTAAACATGCATGGTAGTTTGAATATTAGAAAATGCTGACCCACTGAGATGTATATGCACAATCTCTCAGAAGGGTCTTTATATGATTGGTGCAAAAAAGTCAAATTATCCAGTAAGTTGCAAATGTTCTGGCCAAAAGTCCTTATCAGTGCCAAAGATCAGAAAATAATGCTCACCAAAACTACAGAATAACAGGCTAAACCAACACTGACAGGTCTCACAGTCTCTGATTATTGTTGCTGACCGTGTTCACAATTTAACCACCATAATCTTACCAGTGTGATTACTTTCTAGCCAGTAAGGCTACTTAAGACAGGATAATGCACCATGTCATAAAACTGAGTGCAATTTGAACTGGTTTAATGAACATGGCAAATAATTCACTATACTCCAATGTTTCCAAAGTCCAATTCAGTAAAGGACCTTTGAGATCTTTTGGAACAGAACATTTGTATTATGGACATTAAACTAACAAATCCGCATAAATTGTGAAAAACTATTATGGACACCTTGTTCAATCTGAGACAAAAAATTAAGACAATTCTAAAAACAAAAGTGGTCCACAACTGGTACTATTAGGGTGTAATAAAGTTTTGAGTGCGTATATCCTTGGATTTTGCACCTGAATGCTGGTTTTGCAGACTTCTAGAATGGGATATGCTTAATACTCACACCTTAAAATATATCCTGCTGAGTTTTAATTCATGCCAGCTCACATCTCTGTAAAACATAACCAGCTTGATTGATGAATCATAAATGAGCAGATAGGGGTTTATTTTATTTTTCTTTATAGCAGAGCTATAACACAAAATTGGATGTATGATAAAGACTATTATTTAGTGAATCTTCCTTTACATTCATTAAGCAATATACAACATAAAAAATTAAAGAAAAAAATTTATAAATACCTTATGTTTGGATGTTTACGGACATAGACCATTTAAGAAATCTTAAAACAAAATAAGAACATAGATGCTGAGACTAAACAAAGCATTCTACAATTTGGGTACATTTCTATGTAAATTGTCATCAAATTTGAGAATGGCTAAAGTAGATATGGAGAAACTTTCATCTAGCTCCTATTAAGATGGCAGCTAGATGCTATCTTTAAGATGGCATCTCTTTTGTGATCACAGTCTTGCAAATTTAATGGGGATCCAGCTGTCTCCCAAAGTCAAGTACACAATAACATTTGACTTACAAGGCAGGATTGTCACAACTATGCCACTCCTACAGAAAGGGATCTACCATTGGCCTGATAAAAAAACTGCATTTCTGCAGTATGCTCTCATCATGAATTGGTCATAGAACCAAAAAAGTTAAATCAAATTAAAGCAATCTAAAGTTAGCAGGATTTTCTTTCATGTGATGTTGCAAAAACTTACAAACCTTAAGAAGATACCCTAGTTGTGACCCCTTTTACTTCTATCTACTTTAGCCATTCTTAATTGAGTAACTGGGTTGCTAGGATTCGACAATAGGCTTGTAAAAATTACTAGAATCCTATTCTGCTTTTGAAGACCGGTGTCCTTCATGTCTTACAAGTGTCCCTGGGCTTGGCTAGTTTCAATAATCTAAATAGGATATATTGAAAATATATTGAAAATAATGTATTTTGAATATTCTCTTTTGTGTAAACTTTCAGAATTAGCTTGCTTTGCTTAGTTCAACTTTTCTGGAAACCAGCTACAGTTGAATATAACAGCATCTCGATAGCATTTAAAAGAAAACAGTTTGTTTTTGACATGTATTGAAAAAATGGAAACCACTGCTGCAAACCACAAAAACCTTCAGTTAAATTATACACTGTTTGTCAAAGTTTGAATCTACTGATTTATAATTGAAATTCTGAGCTAAAAAAATGTAACTAGAAAAGTACACAAAAGATTTATATGACCTTGGACAGTAGGACCAGGATAAATAATGAAAACATGACTCTCTGGCACCTATAAATTTGTTATTACCAAAAACAAATTGAAGATGGTTCAGTTATTGTAGATATCAACACAATACTCATAATAATACTGATTCAGTCTGCTATTCACTCATAAAAACTTGATCCACACAAAGTGATGTAGTTCATGTTTTTATTTCTGGTAATTTCATAAATAACAACTAACAGTTACTGAAAAACTAAATGTTATTTTACAAAAAACATAAGATGAATGAAGGTGACTTTTAATAGATAAATGTTGTGCTTTGACCGTGTTGTGGCATGTGTAATTATGTGGAAGACAGCTGACAATTATTTAGGAGTCATTGATAACCACCACAAAAAGAACAAGACACAAAAGTTCATTGCTAAAGGCACTGATCATTCACAGAGTTCTGTATCCAAGTTTATTACTGACAGTTGAGTGGAAGGAAAAAATGTTGCAGAAAAAGTGCAGTTTACAGCAGGAATAGCTGGAACCTTAAGAGAATTGTGAAAGAAAGAACTTTTAAGAGTTTGATTACAGGCTATTACTGTTGCATTTTCTGTGTTAAGGCAATCCTGAATTAGAAACACTGTGGCACTGTTGCCTTACAGCAAGAAGGTCCTGGGTTCGATTCCCGGCCTGGGGTCTTTCTACATGGAGTTTGCATGTTCTCCCTGTGTATGCATGGGTTCTCTCCGGGTTCTCCGGCTTCCTCCCACAGTCCAAAAACATGACTGTTAGGTTAATTGGCCTCTATAATTTTTCCCTAGGTGTGAGTGTGTGTGCATGGTTGCTTGTCCTGTCTGTCTCTGTGTTTCCCTGCGACAGACTGGTGACCTGTCCAGGGTGTACCCCGCCTCTCGCCAGGAGTATTAGCTGGAGATAGGCACCAGCAACCCTCTCGACCCTGCTAGGGACAAGGGTGTTAGAAAATTGATGGATGGCTGGATCAGACAAACAGCAAATCATGATCATAATGCATTTTTTTTTGTAGCAGACAACATTCTGAGCTAACAGTTACTTATGTAATAATTTAATTGCAAGCAAAAACTGTTGGATGTAGCCTTACGTAATCAGGCCCACTTCCCTTGATTCTCACTGCTCAAGTGACCTCATATACTCTCAAAGTTCACTTGAAATGTTAACGAGTGTTATAATAATATAAATCCACATGAGCGTGTGAAATCTTTTTGGGGCATATGCTCTGCGTACTAAACCTACACCAGAGCATTTCTCCCTCAACTCTAATCCTCTCAGGAAAGCTGGGGGTTTAATGGGATGAATAAATGGAGACACCTTTTCACATGAGTGGCTTAAACAGCTGAGTTGAAATACTTTATCAGTTGTTGATATGTCATTCAATTGGCCTCTGTGAATGAGTTTATGAGAGACGATACTGAGCCTCATGATGATAGCGGAAGGAGAACAGAGATATGTGCAGCATGAAGAAGCTTAGCCTGAGGTTCAGGGAAAGGTTTCACTGCTGTGAACTTTGCTGATTTTGCAGTAGTTCCACTGTACATAACTCAATTAAATCCACTCAACATCACAGTTGGTAAGCGTTATAGAAAGGTAGGATTACAAACATGTTTGACTCCCTCAGGTGTCAAAGAGACTACAGTTTAGAGTAGCCGACTTTGAGGGTTTTTGGTGATGTGTGATTTGTACAGACACCAAAAACGTCATTGGTGCTCAGAGACTGAAGGCATAAATAAGGTTACAAATAAGGAAAGTCAGGACAACCTAATTATAGCTGGGAATTATAGATTATATTATAATTATTGATATGAACTTAAATATTACATCTACTGGCTCTATTGACCTTTCCATTCTTTGATTTCCCCTACCTAAAAGAATTTCAAAAGTCAGAGAGTCTCCAAAACAGGATAGACAGAAAACCAATTAAAGTAGTTTTCATCTTGAGGCCTTAGTCTGGAACAAAAAGCGCTGGCCTTTTTGTGGTCTTTGTTTCCTTCCTTTGATTCTAGCATCACTGGCACTTAGAGGGCAACCTACAGCGAGGGACAATACTCCTGCGGGGGTGCACAGGCTCTTTGGGTTTCTCTGGATGTAACTGTGTTTGTGATGTGTTACTCTGGTTGCTGCAATGCAGAGAATGGCAACATTGATCTGATCAGAGAAAGAGCTGCAGTGAGTCAGGGAGCCTGAGGAAAAGAACAATTGACAAATAAATAGAGACACCCATCTGTCAAACACACGCATACACACGCACATGCACGCACTCAAGCTACTTCCAAGAGTACTTTTACGTTGCTATGTGTATGAATTGTTATATTTGTTGGTCATATCTTATGTTTAAAAGTCATGTTCAACCTATTGCTATCTTGGAAGAAAATGAAGAAATCTGCGTTCCTTACATTTGAAAAACTTTTTGTTTACATACAAGGAGAGTTGCAAATTCTAACGACTCCACTGATAAAACAAGTTAATTATTTGATTGACATTGATCAGGCTTAATATTCTGATCACCTGCCTGATAGTGTATTGGTTTCTGCTTTGCTGCCACATATCAAGGTATAGACTTCCTTTGGCCACTGATGGCATGCTGGGAAATCTGCACAAGATGTTTGCAGCAAATCTTTTAATTGAAGTGGGGCCTTCATGGATCAACCTTGTTTGTCCAGCATATCCCACAGATTCTGCATTGGATTAAAACCTGGGGAATTTGAAAGCCAAGTCAACACTTGGCTCCTTCAGTGGTGGTTAGGATTCTGCATCAACGCAGCCACCTGAATAAGTAATAAAACAGAGGATCAAGGTGGAGTGCAAAATAAATAATTACCTGGGATATAACCTCCAACATGTGATTTATATAAAATAAAGTTACCACTTATGTGTACTAATATGTTAACTATAGAATTACTTGGGTTATTAGTAGATTTGAATTAGTAGAAACTTTGGCCCTGTAGCCCCAAACCCAGCAAATTGTGTATTCTGACACTCTTAAGACCTACACTCGCCCTTGTAAAATTGGCCCACATCCTTGCACATTTTGCTTGCTTAACATATCAGTTCTGAGGATAACTTGCCACCTTACTGCTTTGTATATTTCAACCAACAAACTTAACTGTTTTAGCTGACCGTGGTCATGTTATCAGATAGAGCAATTCAAATGTTTGAATATGAATGGTATTGTAAATTATTGTTGTACTAACATTTGAATATCCAGAAGGAAAACTGAATGCTGCTGTAACTAATAGTTGTAGATGTTGATCACTGTGGGCAGGATCTTCTGTAGGAGTCAGCATTCCAAAATAGTCTTGAATGCTAAATGTTTTCTTTTGTTCACATTCATTCTAAAAGACTCTACCTTAACACATCAACTCAAAGACTAATTCCCTGAAGCCCCAGTCAAAGTGCAAGCTACAGACAAGATGTTTGTCTCACATCAAAAGCAGAATTGTTATGAAACAGAAAACTTTTCTTTGTCAAAAAATGCACTGACAGGAGGGTAAGGTATAATAACTCTGTAGTTGGTTGAGATTTGAGGGCATGTGTGGGTATAAAATCAAAACAGGTGACTACCACTATTGCTTACATTTAGATTTTTTTTTCTCCCACCAAGTCTGCTGGTAGGTTCAAATAATAAAACCATTTCAACTTCCTTGAGCCAATGCAGATGTTGCCTCAAGGTTAGATGGTATTGAAAAACAGCATAACACAAAGATGTGAGTGAGTCTGTGTGAAGTACAATTATGTGTTCTTCCCCTGGCCCCTCCATGACCCTGTAGTCTGTCTGTTCTCCTTGTATTTTAATCTATCATCACTCCCCTCATTGTCATCCCATATGCCCGACCTCATTCTTCACTGCCACCTGTCTCTGTAAATTCTGCTCTTCCATTGCCAATGTGTTCTCCCCCTGCTTTCTTTCCAAAGCACTTGTCTCCGCTTTCTCTGCCTCCGCCTTTTCTGTTTTGACTTTTTGATTCCCCCAATATTCCCCCACATTTCTTTGCACTGTTCACTTGCATTCAAACCATTGTTTTTCACTGCTACTTGCTATTTATTTCAATGTCTCTGAGCTGTTTCCTTCTCCACTTCTCTTGTATCTCTCAATTTTTGATGCCTCTAGTAGCAGATGGCAGAAGGCCTCACAGTGTCGAATGGAGAAACTTTAAGATCTGAAAGGTCTCTTGACCTCAGGAAGATATGGCGCCAACACGACCCTCAAAGAGTAATGACCTTTGCACCATAGATTTTTTTGTTTCCCCTATATTCCTATATTGCCCTCTGTTGTACCTAGTTCGCTGCTCCCACCCTGCACTTGAGGCCTCATGTGTAGCTTGTTGCCATCCAATCCTTTTCTTTTTTTGTTTATTCAGGTCTGATTGGATCTTCTTTTCTTCTGGCTTTTCTATCCACTCACAAATCATTGCAAACCGCAATCACTACCTCCTTTAATTCATTGACATTGTGTGATAGATGACTACACAGAAGACATTTCAGAATGACTGTGCTTTCACTTAAAAAAAAATCCAACTGTGCCATAACTGGAACAGAAAAGCAATTCACCTTTCTGTTACTGCTGTTGTTTTGCCCTGAACCTCTTGTTTTTCTTACCCCTGTTCAGACCCAGTGTGATTTTTTTTTCTTGCATTTTAAAACAAATACAGTACTCTTACTCTGATTGTAACTTTCTGAGTTATACCATTCAACACTTACAAACCTTGTCTCACTCTTTTGTTTTTTAGAACCCTGAAGTTGCTATTCTGGCAGATGTGGAAAAACAAACATCACCAGATAGAAGAAGGTGGTGAAAACTCTCAAGACAAAAAGGCCCTGAAGCCCATCTCCCTGCATCTCCTGTTTCCTGCATCTATTACTTTCTTTCTATGAATATCATGGTGTTATAGACCTTTACAGTCGGATTTGCTTTCAAGTGCTTTTACTAGTTATCGCATCTGGATTGGACTACCGGTCAAGAATTGTTGATGGTGGGATCATCCCTATCACCACATAATCTAAGGGCATTTTTCGATCAGTATCAGCGGGGAAAGTGGAACGCTGAGGGGAAAAAAAATCAGCTGAAAAACAACATGGGCCTACGATTATTTTTAACAATAAAGTGGATAGAAAATATGAAGTAACAACTACTATCAGGAGCAGCATCAATACAGACTGAGTGGATGGTACAAAGACAGAAAATACATTCATCATCATTAAACAGAACATGGATTTAATGGTAATCATACACTGGCAGGCTGTACATTTCAAATCTGATGTTTTATATAAACACACCCTAACCTGACACATGGGACCATATGCAGATAATGACTCCAGGAGGCTCTATTTTATTAATCAATACTGAATAACACAGTTCTGCTAAATGTTGATAAACTAAGCTGTTCCACTGGCTGCTGAGCTGGAAGTGGATCTGTACCGTGACTGGGCCATGCTATCTCCTAATTAGAATCCAACCTCTGGAAATGACAAAGTAGGCAGAAAACACAAACTGATCAAGACTCCTATGGAGAGAATGGGACAAATCTGGACACACTGGAGCCTACTCTGGAAATCTATGTTAAATCAATAAGGGATGATCTGTGGAAGACTACACAGTTCTAAGTGTGCTACTGCTCAAGTCCTGTATGCATTGTTTATCACTGGATGGGGTAAAGACCTTTAGGACTGTGATCGACTTCTTTCACATCTCTTCAGAAGCCTCTAAGCAGGTGAGTAGTCAATTGTTTATGCAATTAACCTAACCAAAAGAGCAATCAAAATATCCATATCGAAATAGCCAGCTCCAGTAATTAGTGTAACATATAACACATCAGCACCCACCATGGGCATTCACCAATATTGGGTCTTGTTCGATAGTTTTGAAAGTATTTAGATTCTGCAGTCTCTCCTCTTTGTAAAGTAATGAGGGCAACAGTTTAACAAACCTCTTTCTAATTGCTGTCAGCTAGGAAATTAGAGAATCTCCTCGGCTACACAATCTGTTTCATTGGGATTTCCCGGCGACAATTTCACCACAGGTGACAGGAATTGCATCCCCTCTCCAGTCTGCTGCTTGCTCTGAGTGTCTAAGCAGCTCAATGCTTCATATACCTCTCTTCCATGTCCGACCAATTTCTTCTTTTATCCTGCCTTCCTGAGGCAGTGATTGAACACTGGTGGAAAATTTAATATGCTGGCAGAAGATATGGTTTTAAGCAAAGAACAGTCTAAAGGGGAGTTCTGTACAAGAGAGGGTCATTGATATCTATTTAGCCAGATTCAACAAAGGTGGGTGTCACGTTCTTCAGAATTCAGTATCTTTTCTTTAGGTTAGAGATATACATTCACTTTCAATTTGAAATTACTTTAATTTTAGATAATGAAGAGCATATTCAGTCTTTTTCTTCTTTCTTAGTGGATGGACACCTCTTGATACTCATTAGACATTAAATCATAAATGCATATAAGTGTCCTTTTAGAAAATGAAAAACAAGTGAAATGTGAAGTTAGGTTTAAACGGCCCACACGTTTTTCATCGAATTGAAGAACTCCTCTCCAACAATTTACAGTTGAGAATTGCCAATTGCCATGTTGTGTCACTAGCACCCCTGTAGTTTTAATGGGTATTAATATAACAATTTCTGTATTCTCTGCTGAGCATAGAAGGGAAGATTTTTTCAATAGCCATCTTATGTATTTATGATCTTACAATGTCCTCTTACCAGCTCATACTTTCATTCATCTAATACAATTACTGAACATACAAATTTAAAGGTGTGTACAAGCAAGATGGCCTACAAACTTGACAATGTGGCTCCAGTTCTTTCCGGAGGAATGGGCCAAAGCACGAGTAAAGTATTGTGAGAAATTTGTGGAAGGATACCAAAAAAGTTTAAACAGTTTAAAGGCAATTATACAAAATACTAAGAAAGTGTAAACAGCTAGCTGGAAGTAATAAAAAACAATCTGTAAAATTTCCAGATTGTTTCAATAATCACAGCACAACTTTGATCTCTTTTAATGTTAGAAGTAAAATATGTTGTGTCTATTTTTCCTGTTCAGCTCCTTCAGATCACTGGTGAGCCAGGGTTTGTTATTAGTGAAGCACCTCAGTGTTCTGGTGGGGATGGTGTTGTCCACACAAAAGTTCATAAAGTCAGAACTGAAAGAAGCTTGCTATATTTTGTACACAGTCTGATGAAGATGATGAATGACTGATACAGGTCATTACTGTCTCCCTGACATTGTTCATTGCTGTAACCTCCCACAGGACATTTTACTCCTTTCAATCAGATGTGGGGTTTCATTCCATTAGGAGGTGTTTATTCCTTCTGACTGAAGTCAAACATCCATTCTCCAAAGTTGAATTTATACAATCTCCAAAATAAAAATTAATTTTGGCAAATTAACAGGGGCTTTCTTATCTGGCTGGATTATATTAAGACTACACTCATGACACTGCTGATCCAGTTTGCATGATATTTTGATCTTGCCATCTAAGGTTAGTCCACTTGTTTACATGTACTTATTTGCAATCATTTTGTCTTTAAGCTTCCTATCACAAAAAGGAATGATCTTATTATCACTTAATGAAATGTAAGCAGGCCCATGTTTTTTCTTTTGACAGCAACCATCTGTGACCATTGTACAGATGCAAGTGCCGCTCTCCTGCTGCCACTTTGTTATATTTAAAGATAAAATGCAAGAGTGAGATCTCAGTACAACCATACAAATTAATGGACCATGCTATGACTTCAGTTTAAGATGCATGTCCCATCTGGGCACTGATGTGGCATAGACATGACTAGATGTGGATGGGCACATATTAGTGCATTTGTATGAAAAGTGCTTGAGATTGCTGTCAAACACACTCATGTTAGAAATGACACTTTGTATCAACTTCAGTGACGGATGGTAAAGTCATTTCAGTCAACTTTCTTACTGGGTGGTTATAAATGATTTAGCAGTCAGAAATCAGTCAATCATCAATCAAATCAGGGGATGATGGATGTAGAGTCAGAAATCAAAAATTGTGTCTCTGTGAAGAGCAGAAATTAAATATAAAATGGACCACATATGAAAGGGAAGTGTCAAGGTCTGAAATCTGAGAAATTATCAGCAAATAAAAGTAGCATAAAGAGCAGATAGAGTCTAAACAGTCAAATACCTTTGTTCAAATGGTGGTAGATTATTACAAAATTTATTTTAGCACAATAACACTTGTGCTAAAAGTCAAACAATCTGTTTGACTTTTGTTTGACTTTAACATGCACATTGTTGGGTTATATCCTTTTTCTTTCTTACTGCACAGTGAAATGATAGACCAAACATGCTCCAACAGCTATGATTCCATGTATTCGTTTCTGTTCATTGTAGCTGTTCTGATTAGGCCATGCCTCAGGCCTAATCAGAACAGTTAATTGAATTCTGATTTCTAAAATAACTCTAATATAAATATGTGCATAGAGAACAGCAACAGAGAGATAATTCATAAAGAGGATTTTTGTTCAGTATGATTGCCAAGTTGTTTTTGAACATATGTAAAAACCTAAAATTCATATCTCCTGTGTTTAAAACTACAGATTTTTTAAATTAATGATATGAGAACAGGCATATTGCTACAAAACTATTAGTAAGTATAATAGTTAAAGGTTAAAAGGTGTAAAAACCTTCCCCATGTTCTATATTTTGTTTCTTATATTGCTTCTGGATACTTGGATATTGAGAAATAATTCCTTCCTGGAGGCATGGATTCTGCTAAAGTTTTAAATTTTACCCAATTTTCCCAATTTCTAATGTTTAGCTGTGGCATATTTTATTTGCCAGTTTGACACTTTGAAGCTTACTGGAACTTGTGTGTAGCTTAAATAATCATATTTCATTGTGAAAAGAGAAGTGCCGAGTTGAACAAGACGGATGTCAATGTTAATTCAATATTTGGAATAATGGCCGAAAAGGACTGAATAGCTACATTCACTTCCTCTGCCTGTATTGCCAGAATACAACCATAGCAGCCTACAAATCTAAAACTGTGCAGAAATTGGACATCATCATTCATAACTCCTCCTTCTATTGCAGCCACAGAAATCAAGCTCAATGGGAGAAATTCCAGACGGAGCACTGAAGGGAAATGGGAACTGAGCAGAACTGCATAGGAAGGCAATGGCCATGCTAGTGTTGTATATCTCAATCAGCTTGAATTACAATAAGAAAAAAAAATAGTTTCAGCGTTTAGCTAGGAAAGGTAAGGACTAAAATGGGAGGAGGTGTGATATGAAGAGAAGAAGTATAAAGATGACAGGCAAGAGAAGATGAGGAGGAGATGTGGAAGAAATAGGAACAGAGGGGGAAACAGAAGGAGAACAGTGAGTGGGATGTGTGGTGAATTGCTCAGTGTGTATCGAGCTCCAGCTGTATTGTGCTGTGAGGTGCCTTTGGTTCCTCTGAGAGAAAACATGGTACTATGAATAATAGATGACAATGGATGCACACATGGCATGTTTATTTTTGAAAGCGTTTATTTTGTGACCCTCTTTCCTCTCCTAAATGTCTAAAAAAGATATCGCCAGCTCAGATAAACAGATATGCAGATAGATACAGTTTTTATATTCCAATCTGTTGATGAGGTGGCGATGTAATGTGGGTTTGAACGGTAGGAGACAGTATTCTGAATATTAACCCTTTGAGTAATTTATAATAAGATGCATTTATCATTTTAGTTTTGATTGCACATGGATTGATTATGGAATATATAATTCATGGTCAAATTTAATGATTTCTTTGGAAATTGTTAATGCAACTTTTTTATATCTTAAAATTCTGACCAGTATTTTCTTAGCTCTGTATTTGTGAAATTTAATTTTGATTTTGTAAAGTAGCTTTAGATTTATAACAGCATTAAGATATAATTGACCGTGTTAAAAATGTTTGCTTACCAATGATAACAAGGAAAAGTTGTCCTCAAACTGTAGAAACAACATTGAATATTCTCATTCATAGATTAAACAGGCACCGATATTTCTTCTTTTGTGGTCAGTTGTAGCGTAAGCAGTGGGGTTTCATCCTACCTGGTTTCAGTTTTCGAGTACAGTCACATTCATCTTGACTTTATTTGACTTTAATGGTGTGGTGGCAGAAACTGGGACAAAAAGGCATATTTTGTTAAATCTGAGCTTTAAAAGGACATGGGATAGGTGTGATATTATTGTAACAAACAAAAAAGATATTTTGCTAAACTGCAAACCACTTACTTGAAAAATGCAGCTACACAGCAAAACAAAGTATGTAGCTTGAGCAGTTGCTATCATACCGGAAGTTGCTGACATAATCAGTCATGTCAGCATGTCCTACCTCATTTATCTATAGAAAACTGGATAGAAGTCACAGATGCCCATCCCACATTTAGTAAAAAAAAGTTTTTACACAAATAAGCCTATTAGTTTAACACAAATTTAATCTCCAAGTAGTTCATGGCATCCCAGACATAGTGGTATTCTCAATAAGTACAGAAACAAGGCCCCATGATGTCTACAGCTATCTTTCTCTATTTGGAATCTTGTTGGATGCTGGAGAAGTTGAAAACAGAACTGGACCAGTGGCCCCTGTAAGAGAAAGAGGAATCACACCTGTGACAGAAGTCCTCAACATGTCTCGGCTGCTGACCCCAATAGTAGTCCTGATGAAGGAGGCGCAAGCTCTTGAAATCCTTCTCTTTTTCCTCTCGCTTTTCACACAGATCCCAACCTGTTACAGCAGGTAAAACTGTAGCACAGATCACTGGATACAGTAGCACACAATGTTATTCAGGACCTGGCTGACACATACCACTACCTCTCACTCTTAGACACCCTGTGTCTATGTCCAGACAAGTTGGGACTAGTTGGGGTAAGAACTGGAGTTTATGCTTAAAACATAACAATTAATTTACTGTTCAGTAGGTGGGGTTTACATGGCTGAGTTGGCCCAGAACAGCTACATTATCATTAATTTGTACTTGGAGCCTGAGATTATGATGAGGAAGCCACAATTGTTTTAATAACATGTAAAAATATTATCAATACCCAATCTAGTTGACATTTACTGATTAACTGAATTTGGAAGCCAGAGAAGCATGTATGTAATGAAGGGAAAGAGTCAGAACAGCATTAACCTCTGCAAAAATGAAGATACAATTGAATGCTGAAAATTTGGACAGCTCAGCATTAGTTGAAATATGATCCCTGCAACCTTTTCTTTGCTTCTGCACAAAAGCTTTAAATACCTCTCATCACTCAGTCCAAATTGGAACTGCCTGATGTTTTGTGCAGCATCAACATAAAAATGCAAAAAAAAAAAAAAACAACAATAACTATAAAGAAGAATACGTGGAGCATGCAAAAACTTGTTAGAAAAAAATGCCTTCGTAATTTGGCGTATAAATCAGTGTCTCTGTAAATGCAATATAATCAATTTTCTGCAGGGGCCTGACTTAGACAGCATTGTCTTTAAGCTTTAAGTGTTTTAGCTTTCAATAGTATAATGTGCGTTTAGAATTAGAGTTCTAAAATAGGTGTTTTTATCGACAATAAACCTTTTTTTGAGTAAATTACCATTGTGTCAAGTGAAAATTGGTCTGTTTACATAGTTGAATTACCCTGGCACTGAATAGTTCTTCCTCCTGCAAGAGTTTGCTGTGATATGAGGAAACCAAGTTCAAATTTGGAGTATAGAATGCAGTTATGAGTGAAATCAGACTAAAACTCCATTAATCTCTCATTGTTTGCAGGAGAGAGTCAATAAGCAGAGTTTCCATCTAGAGTATAGTTGGCTATTTACAGACAGACTACATTATGAGAATTTCAAAGTGGTTAAGCGCTGAAATAAATAACAGTTTCAAAACTCATGGCTTAATGAGAAAAAGTTTGCAATAATACTCAGATATTCAGTAATTAAATGTCACAACATGTAACATCAAATCAACACACAAACAGCAGTGACCATATGTCTGCTCCATTTAAACTTATTCTGTGAATGCTTATGAATACTGGGCAGTTAATTGTTCCATTTCCAAGCAAAAATGAGAGAACAAGAACTCCTCCCGTGTAATTTAGAGTTAAACAATATAACCTGCAGCGGAGTACAAAATAGGAAATACGGAAACAAGATGAATAGGATATGTCACCAGTAAAAATGTTGGGCAGCATCCCACTGTAAATGCCTATTTTTAACTCAGGGTCCTTCACTTCTTTCAAGTCCATTTTCAGAGTAGACCTCTACTTGCCTTGGTCTTTTTTGGACCTGGTTGCTGCAGTGTAAATGCTGAGGGGAGAAACTCATCACCAAAAAATTACCCTGGTTCTTAAAAAGATTCCTGCTGTACAAGTCCAGTTTTAGTTCAATGGTTCTCAAAAGGTCTGGCTTAGGGATCAACTGCAACAACTTTTATGACAAGCTGTAATCAAAATTGATGAAAAAAAAAATCTATTCAAATAAATTTAGGTTTAAACTGAATAAAAGACTGCAAGCATGTAATTATAATAGGATAAAATTGTATGTTTTATAAACTTGTTTAAATGAATGTGCCACAGGTCATAATAGTACATAATCATACTAATCAATGTAATGCGGTTGAAAAAAACTGTAATTATAGTTTTGGATCTTTTGATCACTTTTTCTTTGTGGAAAACTAATTTGGACTGTTCACAAAAGAGCAAGATTTATGTTTCTTAAAAATGAGGCTAAAATATTGGAGAGAGATTAAAGACAGATCTAAAATTTTTTATGAAAAGGTTAGACATGAGGAAAAACTGAGGAACAAAAGCCCATGACGCTTCATTTCCTTGAACGGTAGAATTGAAAGACAGTATTGTCCATGGAGAAAGATGTGAATTTATTTTGGCATCCACCATTTTTGAAAAGCTTAATAGTAGGAGAAAATGTGAAAACTGGAAACGATGAAAAAAAGTGCATGGGAAAAATTCAAAATTGATGACAAACTCAGCAATGTATACCTTGTTTGGGATTTCTTGTTTTTGACACATGACAGGAATAGCAAATAGAAATTAAGTTGTTTGAGATTACAAAAGTAAACCTGCATTTGTGCTTTGCAAAATATAACTTTAATCCCAATCTATTCTTTCCTCCCTCTCAACAATGCCAGCCAAGAAGACATAACACATCTAAAAGGAAATATGTTGCATTGTATTAACTGATTTCAATTATGCGGCCCCCTTTTCGTTTGTTTAAAATTTTTAAAAACTGCTTTTAGATTTGCAAGGCATCCTGTTGGGTTTGCAAACCATCATACACAGATTAGACATTTGAACTGATTGAAAAACATAATTTACACAACACTTCTTTTTTTTTTGTGGACACTTTTAGCGTTCCGTATTTTTCAAGTAAACAAAGGTTAAGAAGTAACTTAAATCCAGTGTTAACATTTCAAATCTGTTGTCATCAAAACACAGATTGTGTTGAAAATCAGTTTATTATCGGTATGAAATTTTATTGTTCCCATTATTTGTTTTGGAAACTTGTGTATTTTTAATCTTTTTGGGAAAAAAACCTTACCTTGTTCACTGATATTCTCCTATGCATAAACCCTTTCTTGACCAATTACAAACCAGAAAACATAATTCTTTGCTAAACCTAATGCTGTGCTGTCAGTTTATGCTATTTTAGCCAAGCTTCTGTCAGCCACTCACTGTGAAGCTACTTAATAGAACTTGATTTTCCAGAGAAGGACCAATCACTATCTGACCTTTAGTCATTAGATTGTTTCCTTTGCAGTAATAATGAAACTAAAAGTCAAGATTTGTTCAAGGTTAACAAGGGCTAACCAACTGACTTCCGTGAACATCCCCTATAAATCACTGCTCACTTAACAGAATTTTAAAAAATGTTTAACAAATTGGTTTTTAACGTAGTTTTTGAAATACATTTATGGATTCAGAGCTTTGGCAACAAAACCTTATTTTTACCAAGTAATTAAAAGTTGCACAGATTTGTAAAGTTTTTATAAGCTCCACACTGAAGTACTAAAGATGAGTATGGTGCGACTTAAAACAAAAACATAACTACTTTGACAGGTAGATGACAGCTTTATTTCATTTTGTCATTAAATTCAATATAAGATGAGTTTGGCTGTATGTTAGCTTTTTCACTGTTGTGAGGAGCTCTGAAGTGTTCTTTACAATTTGAAATTTATTTATTTGTATCACTGAACAAAAATATTAACACACAGGTATGACTTTTCAGAAAAGAAAAAAAAATACTAATTTGTTTTTTTTTTCAGGTCGGGGAGAATCACAACTACACTCATTAAAACTGACAAATAAAGTATCTGTATTATTTAGATAATTGACATGGATCAAAATTACAAATTGATAATAAAAGATCACTGGGTTTTGATTTGTGTCTTCTGTGATGAAATTTAAATTCTTATGTGCATGATTAGTAATTTTACTCCAATTCTCTTTGTTTCAGATCCAGTCCTCAGATAGAAAGCCACTTGCTGAGAGCCAAGAATTACAAATGAAGGATTCGGAAATAAACTTAAGTAGCAGGGTACCAGAGCACATCAGTCATTATTGATATCATATATCACTTTATCATAGTGTCCTTCACTACATGTCACAAAATGGTTTAATGTGAAGAAAAAAATGCAGTATGACCAAAAAGTACTCTACAAGCTGTGTTATTAACATCATGACTGCTGTCATTTAGGCACAATTTGTCTTCATTATCACAATTGAGTACATTTATGTGCACACAACACTGGTGATTGCTACACACATCTCAGTTTTATTTTTAGTCACAACAATTTCACCTTTGAATATGTCTTTTAAGTATTGCTGTAAACCAATAATCAGTATTTTCTAGGCTTCTCTGTGATAGTTTCTCCCTAATTTTTGATAATTTTACAGGACGAAATTAGATTATTGGCCAAATCAGATATATACTAACCTTGTGTGTACACCTGTTTGCACTAGTTTTTGTTTCACAGTGTCACCATATTTTTGGCCATATTGGTGTTTACACAGTTCCCTGCTGATATAGTTACAAGTGGTAGACCAGGAAATGGGTGGAGAACCATAAAAGACCCAGACTAGAACATGCACACCACAACAAGGAAAGAAAAACAAAAAAACATAAGTCCCTAGTCCTCACTTCTCCCCTCATTTGTTCCTCTCACTTTTTTGGGGGGACTTTATATTTTCTATGTGTACATAAAGCGATTCAAAATCTATAGTTTTGTACATGTAATTTTTATGGTGTGTGGATATTTTCTAATAAAAGGAAACAAAATGAATTACTCCTTTGAGTGGCTGATTTTTCCTGTTTTCCTTTAAGCACTGATTTTGTGTTTCAGTGTGTTATAGCCTAGTTTGGTACAATGGCATGCAAAGATATAATTACAGTGTTGTAAAACATTGGGTAATTGCTAGATGCAGCAACAGTTTACAAACAGTTAACGCAGCTATGGTATGAGGGGATTTCCCAAGTTCCAGAGAGTTGTTTGTTTTTCTACAGCGTTTGTGAGATTAATAAATGCATGGCAAATAGAAGCTTTAGTCTGCAACTTTGATTAAACTTGTTTTTATATTTCATGCTATCATACTAATACCAACTGAAAACATCAATTTTTAATATTGAAGTGATTGCCAAAATTAGAGATATAAATAGATTAACTGAAGGGGTAAGTTAACTCACACACCTTTTGCTTTAAAATTGGTTAAACATCAAGAAAGTAAAAATATTTTTATAGGGTCGTTTTAAAACTCAGTAAATTAGTAAAAGAATAATTCAATTGGCTTTTATGTTGTAGTTGAGGCTGGTTGCTTATTGGCAGATAAAAACAAGGAATTTGTGAATTACTTGTTGCAATGTATTACAATTTTAAAATAAGGACCACTAGTTTTAATACTCACAAATTATTTACTCCATTCTTTAGAAAAAATTAATGCCATTCTTCTGAAAGCAAGAATGAGTACATACCTGAATAGTAAATACTACCATGTTAGCTACCCAAGGTGAATTGATGGTTCTAATCTACACTGAAATTCTGGAGGCTGTAGCAGACTACATTTTTTGACAGGAACAGCTTCCTGAGAAAATTAGACTAGTTTATTACTTCTAAATTGCTCCATGCAGAATATCGTCACACAGCAGGGCTGAGAGTGGAGCTACCAGATGTCCTTCATGTAGGTAAGATTGATCAGTCTTGTCTCTTTTTATCTGCAGGTTGTTATTGCTGGTTTTATTAGCACTGTGAGACACATACAGGTGGTAAACTGTCATCTACTGCTGTGTGTGGTGCAGCCAAATTTCAAGTGGCTCGTAGGCAAAGAGATATGATTATTATATGAATAAAAATAAATGAATCAAGTCTAGATAGATGGTTGATTTTGACAAAAAGAATGCAACCCAAACTTAACAAAAAAGTTTGTCTTTAATTTCCTTTGAAAAGCAAAGTCAAATGAAATTTTGGGGATACATAGAATAGATTTTATTCACTTGCCATGAGGGAAATTCAAATATCCACTAAGAGAGAGTTAAAATATCCCAACCATGTCGGAAGGGATATTTTGAAAAATGAAACGAGATGCACTAACTATTTTGTAGTTCTATTGTAGTAACAATAAAAGTGAAAATAAGGACTATTTAATGCTTTTGTTCAGACAACTGTTACAACATAAAAATTAAATTGAAGTAAACCTTTGGGTGTGTTTTAAGCATCACCTCAAACATGATCATTTATTATGTAATATTATATGAAAACAAAGTAAAACAGCTATAATATTAGATAGGCAATTGTGGTCAATTTTGATTTTGGATTTGTTGAACATTAGTCTGTATCAGTGTTTCCAGCTGGTGTTGGCCCTTTGAGCTCTTTAGCACCAAATGAGCATATTTTAAATGCCTCAGCATGTTCTCAGTATTTTGCTGACCATGTCTGTTCCCTTATAAGCTAATGTGTACGCACATTCAAACAGGTATTTCTAACAACATAATGCATCACGTTACATAGCTCCAAACATCACAAACTGATTTCTTGAATATCACAATATATATTGTACTTTAATGGTCTCAATAGTCATCAAATGTTAATTCAGAGCAGTTTTAGGATGTGATGTAATGAAAGATTTAAATTATAAATATGCATCTAATCCACAACAACTCCATCATGCAATAATTTCATTATGGACCAAAATCTCTAAGGAATGTTCTTAATACCTTGATTATTCTGTACCATTAAAAATTTAGGCAGTTATGAAGGCAAAAATTAGTCTAAACCAATAGAAGTGAGATAAAATGGCTGCTTAGTGAAGATTATTTATGTACATGTTACACCAAAGGTTTTAATTGTTCCCTAAGGCCAAAAGAAAGCAATTTTGCCTCTTGCTGAGCAGCATAAAAATTGGATGGAGGTACTGATTGTTTAGAAATATTTAATGAAATTAACATAAGGAGCAAGCAACTCTAGGCTTTTTATTTTGCAATTACTATCAGAACAAGGAAGGCATTACTACAGCTCAGATATAACACAATAGCAAGCACTGACCTTTTCAACCACAAGCTGTGGTGATTAACGTTTACACAAGGTATACATATACCAAAAATGGAGGACAGAAAGACAGACACACACTCACACCTAGCCCACAGTGACTGAGTACTAGACTTACTTATCAGATAACGTCAGAGTATACTAAGATACATTTTTATTAGGTTTTATGTAACAAGCATAATAAATTATTTGCTCATCAAGAGCTTGACTGTAGTCAAATTTTGTAATCTGTCTGTGAGAAAAAAAATCAAGAAATGGCACCTCCCAGTGGTCCTGCTGCCATTTGCAGAAATACACTGCTCCCAGTTAGATACAACCAGAGCCAGAAGGAATGCCATAGAACTGTTAGTAAAGCCCTTACACGTCCTTCCTCCACGTGGTTTGTATGCTACAGCTGTGCTAATGGGAGAGAAAAACCTAACGTTACAGAAAAGCTAATCATCAAGTTCTAGCTAGGCTATGCAATGTTGGTGGAGCTCTGGAGGGAGGATGATAGGATGGAGGGTCCTGTAAAGTGTGCTGGTTCAGACGGTTTTCTCGGAAATCCATACTAAAGCTTTAAGACTACTCTGCCATCTTTTTGCATAATGTTTGGAGAAACGGTCCATGTTTGGATGAGACCGCCAAGACACCTTGAATGTACTTGTAGTTGTCATGTCAAGGCACTATATGGCGCTGACCTTAGTAGCTTCCACCTCATTTACAAAATAATAATCCATGCTCCCCAAGGCCAACTTCTTATAAGATGTTGTGTTAAACTGACCAGTACTGACAAGTAGCACACACAGTACAATACTATGTGCCATTGTTTTTATTGATATCTGCCTGTGCATTAGTAGAACAAACCTTGCAGCCATGATTTCTGGGTGGGGAAGTGGGTTCTCATGCCACCCCCTAACATGGCTGGTTACCCATGTCGCCTATATCAGAAACCACCACTGCCCCCCACAAGATGTGAAGTACACAGCAGGTGTGAAACACACATGTGCAGAATACATGGTTGTAGGGTTTATTCTATGCATGCATAGATAATAACAATATCACTTAGAGATAGCATATTGTTGTGTTGTCCTACTTAACCTGATCAGCTTAAAACAATCTCTGATTAGGAATATATGTGTTATATGAGCAGTTTGTCCATGGTAGATGGAGATGGGTTACTGTTTACAATGAGGTGGAAGAAGAGTCAGAAGCATATGCACGTTTGATGATATGTCAAAATCACAGGGTCTGCTCTAGTTGCCTGGCACAACAACTACAGCTGACTCAAGGGGCCTTGGTGTATCATCTAAACATGGAACTTAATCCCAGTTAATATCCAAAAATGCAGGCCGTGTCCAAGCAGTGGTCTTGTTTAAACGTAGCCTGAGACCTGGTTTCAAACAGAGACTCTGATCACTGGAGACGCATAAACAAGCAGCTAGATTGCAACAGGAACCAAACAGGGATGACAATAACAGAACAGAATATGAGTAAACACCAAAAACACCATTATCTAAAAACGTGAACTGAAATAAAAAATGATAAAACCTAAACAGAAAATCTTTCATATATGCATTTTCAAAGGTGAGTTTGCAATTTCTGTAATTGTAGATTGTTCATGTGCCTTATTCTTTTTAGGAAAAATAGATACGAATCCATTTGTCAACCCCATATCCTTCTTTTACCTGGTCTTTCCCATTTTATCCCGTATTTCTCTTTGATTATGGTGTTCAGTTCATATTTCATATCCAATATCCCCTCTTCCTCTCTCTGCACACCCATTTTCTCAGGGAGAGTTTAAAAGATCATCTCTGCACATTTATGGCCTGTTTTATTTTTTGTTTTTAGTCTCATCCCAACCTGTACAACTCATTTCTTTTAGCTTTCCTGTTTTTGTCCTTATGGGACACATGACTCATAGCGAGTAAGAATGACTGTGGTATAATGAAAGGGACGGTAAAATATATCTCTGCTAATGGAAGCAGAAAGGTGGACTGACTGCTATAAAATCACGGCCGCACCATCAAAGCCAGAAAAAGAAATGCAAGACGGATGGAGGAGAACGAACAAATCATCCTAGGATGCTATAGCTCTGGAAAAATATGGCTTGTGAGGCCTCACTTTCAAAAACAGATTCTAATATTACAATATGATTCATGGTTGTTTTTTTTTTTTTTGGAGTTGTGTATCCATGGTTGAATAAACTTGCCAGCCACAGGAAAGCGTGGCAGTGTGGAGGGGATAAAAAAGTCCATAACACCTTGATGAGTGATTATTTTCCTTGTGAATTAAATAGTAACCTTTGCATTTGAACATGTTTTAAAGTTTACCTCAAGGGAGTTTGAATAAAACAGAAGGCATCAGAGTTGATAACACTGTCTTCAAATTAACATAATTATGCATTTCAAAAATAATCAGTTGTGTTGCTGAATTCATTCATTAAGACAGACTTATGTCAACATCATTTGCAAATTATTAAGAAGTCTTACAGGGAAAATGTGGTTGTATGTGTGCTCAGGGAGACAAAGCTAAAACAGATACAAAGAGCAAATATATATTTCCCAGTGTTGTTAGCAGATTGATTCAGTAGTAGTTTTCTTTTTTACCCAAGGTCTTGGGTTAACCCAAGATCTTAGAGGTCTTGGGGATTCTTTATAAAAATATCTTTGAAAGGCACACAGAAATGACACTTTGAACAGAATTGAAGACTGAACCATTCTTTCCATAAATCTCCAACCTTCAACTGAGAGATTTCAAAATTCTTCTCACTGTACTCATTTGTCCTTGCTAATAGACAAATAAAATCATGAAAAGTTATTTATCATGAGGCTGTGAATGTGGTGTCAGTGTCATATTTTGAAGCAATTATCTTTAAAAATGTCTTCATAGCCATTAGTTCTGGACAGTAAAAGCTTGTCCTTGAATATGCAGTTGTGACCAGAAGTTAATTCTTAATGGACATCAATTTCATATAATTTGGGAGGGATAATTAACTCAGATTTGAACGCCTCTGAGATAGCCAATTCTTTGAACGTTGATTAGGACATATTTGGATGGGAACTAGTGGCTAAAGGATTTAGAATTTCAACATTCCAAGGAGTGGCTAAACTTACCTAAATGAAATCAATAGATGTTGATTATTTCAGTGGAGGACTCTCGCTCTATACAACTTTCTCCTTTTAATCACCACATTGCATTGAACAATTGCCTTGCTTAATTGATGCAATTCTGACATGTGTCATCATGTTTTCTCACGATGACACATTTTTTCCACCACTGTTGATAGTCTGCACAAATAGCCATTTCTGAATAGGTTTGGTTGCTCATCACCTCATTTAAATTTTTAGCCTCTGACTGACTATTTTTTACCAGTGGCATGACTTTACAATCAACCGATGTTTGCTGGGTTTCCTACCAGTTTATGAACATATATGTCTTATTAATCATTATCACAATGATTCTTTTTTTCCAATAACATAACTAAATGTGTTACTTTTAATTTATCTTATTTTTCTAGTTAAGATCACAATTAAAGAATCTTGACATTTTTCTTACATAAGAATGTCATTGTATGTCTATCTATTTTGCATGTGGTTTATATATTTCTCTTATGTGTTACTTCTGGTTATGTTAAAAATGTGCATATTTCCATGTTTTAATTTGAAATTTTCCTACAAAACAGATGAACTCAGGCAGCAGCCAGTGGTTGAATAAAATGGGGCTCCTCTACAGTGTCTCCATAGTAACCGAAGATATAATGGTGAGGGGTTGACATTGTTCCATTTCTGTTTTTATACCATTTCACACCTCCTCTTTGCCCTTCTATGCCAGTACCCCTCTGCATGACGTCTGTCACACATCACAGTGACTCCCCTGTCATAGTGGGCTGATGTTAACATGGTTCTAAAATGAGACTAATATCATTTACTGTCCAAATCAGCCAGGCTACCAGGTGTTTTTGTCTTTCATTCCAACAAAAGAGGGACTGGAAAAAAAAAAAAAAAAAAAACTTACCAAGCAAACAACCCTCTATTTTACCAATAAACTGTGCAAAGGCATGTCGTTAAGAAATAACCTACTTACTAAGCATAGGGAGTGAGGTGATGAGGGCAGTAGTTTGTAATCACCAGAACTCTGTATTTATAATAGGAGCACCTTGCAGTGTTTTCTGTGTAAGTTTCTGCAGCCTAACTATCAGATGTGTTTTAATGAGGACGGCTCACAGTGAGAGATAACTGAAGTCCCAGCTCTCCCTTAGTTTTTATCTTAGGTTGGATACACACCGCAAGATCTCATCAAGTTTAGTTCAACTAATTAAAACACAAAGTTACTGTGCTTTCACAGCCCAAATTTTAAAGATGAAGGAACTGCCGTAGGAAAGCACTAAGGAACCTTTTTTTTTTTCTTTTTTTTCAAATTTGCATGTTCAGAAGTGCTGACAGTAATTGGGGCGAAGCCTTGTCGAAGCATTTGCTGTTTGTCCACATTTGACAGAAAATACCAGGGGGCTGGCATGATCTAAATGTGCATGTGTATGTGTGTGAATGAACAGCAAAAAAGCCTTGTAGATAAATGCCAAATGTCCTGCTATAGACTTTACATACAACATCTGATTCCATGACTCTATAGCAATTCACTGTCTAAAAGACCACACATAGCAAATATGGCATTTATGGGTTTGATATCAATTTAAATCTTTTATTATATTTGAGTTTCTCTTTCATTTTAAAGCCACAAGTTGAGGTTTATTTTTTTTTTTTTTTTAATAAATTGTCAAAGCAATATCAGTTATGAATGTGCAGTACTAGTTGTTGTCATCTCAAGATCAGCACATTTTGATTCAATAACTGTTTTTCAAATTCTGCATTAATGGAACAGCATTATCTTTTGGTAATAATTCTGACCTTCCTGAGCTGGAATTTTGAAATATGCTGGATTATGTTCCCCTTTTGAGAGTCTTACAGTAATTTAGTTAAACCAAAATAGTAATCAGGAAAATGGAAAAACTGCAAGGAGAAAATCTAAATAACAAGCAGAAGACTTAATTGAGAAGTGTTTTACAACATTCAGAAATCAGGGTAGTTTTATGAGGCCCACTTTACCCACCTGCATTTCCATTGCATTTACCAGGACAAAATTAGGCTGGGATTCGAACCTAGACCATTGTTGCTGCAAGTCAACACACTAACAGTAGCTACACTAACAACAGCATTGTAAACAGACATCTGTTAGCCAAAATAAATCTTTCATTGGTTTATGTTTCAATTTACAAATTAAATCAACTGCAATCTCCCTTGATTGTTAACTGATTAAAAAATTGCTTACTCGTGTTGTATGGGTGTGTGTGCGTGCGTGTCTGTATGTGTGAGCTTATTGCTCAATTGGTACAAGTCTTTCAGGGTTTAATTATTTAATATCGATGGATATGATGGATATTATAAAGTTCTTTTGACTTTGAAATGATCACAACGCAGTTTCAGGGTGTAAACAGTAGAACTAGAACTGCAGATTTTAACCTTGTCCAGAGTTAGCCTCCATCTTCCCTCTTTTCTTATCACCTCAAAGAGGATCAAGTTTGTGTCTGGGATAGGCCTATGCTGTTGCCGTGTTACTGGTTTCAATTTTGTTGTTAAAATTTACAAGTTTCATTTTCATGACAGGAGCCTCCTGGGAGACTAATATCCTGCAACAACAAGGCCTTAAACTTCTAAGAGATATTAAATGACTGTCAAGTAATTTAAAATGCTTCAGATACTTGCATTAATAAGATATCTGGGAATAGTAAACACCCACACCAAGTGCCAAGTTTGTGTACATCATATATGCAAGAAAAAAAGAACCTCTACTTTTAAAACCTAAAGAACAAAAATCTCTTTACCAGACATGAAATCAATCACACACGCATTAGCTATGCACACCACTTCCATTCTTCTCTTAAACGGACATGTGGGATGGTTAATTTAGTAGTTTCTTCTCTGGAAACCATGGCAGTCAATGGAACTCTATTTGTGAAATCAAAACTTATGAAGTCCAAAAAACTCAAAAAGTCCCAAAGATAAACTAAACATCTACAATTTCCTACTTGCACGCTATAAAAATGACACTACAGCCTTTCCTTGAAACCATTTTGTTACATTCAAGGCTATTATGGCTGAATACTTTCCCAGTAGTCAATGGGCAAAATATTGAAAAAAAAAAGAAGAAAATCTATATGAGTCACTAGAACCTTGTGTTTTCACACGCACACAAATTAGGGCTAATTAGAATCATTAGTGACCTAACATCACTGTCTTAGTGCTGTGAGTCAAAGCCTAAATACCAGAGAGAAAACCTCTGGATACATGCAAAGAATATACCAGCTGCACATTGAAGGCCTTTGAAGATTTGAACCAAATACCCAAGCAACCACCTATTTACATTGGTTTTAAAAGCTATTAATGGCTATTCAATATGTAACAAATAATAATTAATTGAGATTTATTGTTGATAAATTACTGTTGCAGAAATTATATAGAAATATAATTGATTTTAAACACTGAAAGTGAAAGCTAGACATTGAAAGTGTTGCATCTATGACATACTTATTTGACATACATCTTTTGTAACTGGTTATTTTAGTGGCTAGTCATCCCACTGCCTCCCGAGATATTTATAAAGCTTTATTGCCTCATTATCCTGGAAAGTGTAAGAAAGAAGAATAGTGGAAGAAGGTGTTTCAGCCTCAGTGAATGAACTGCAGGCCAATGTATTTTATTATTTTCCTTCTAAAAATTCCATTCAACATTATTTTACAAAGTTCTAGTTTGATAATGTTTCTTCAGTTTTTATGCTGCCCTCTGAAAAAAAAGGTTTAAATAAATATTTATGGAATAGTCCCAATTTTTTTTAACTTTAGAGATACAAACAGTTGACATATCAGGATATATTCAAATGGTTCACGTATGCTGAGTGAAACAAAGAAACAATAACAAGAAACTGTAATAATGCCAGATGTGGACTGCAATGGTTTGGACAGGAACTTAGTTTTTTTTTTTTCTTTTTTTAATAGCAGGTCAGAAAATATGGAAAAAGATAAAGGCTGTTTGTTTTTGCAGAATTGGAAAGGCTGCCAAATAGAATGGCGCTGTATGCTTTTGATTAAGGTAGATCGTTTTTGCTCAGATTAACTTTTTCGATATCCAGTAAGTTATAATATTTTAGAGAATTATTAACATGTCAAAGCTAAAATTCCTGAAAATCTATGAAAAAAGCAGAGTAGTGAAAGTTTTCATAAGTCATTAGTGTCTTGTTAGAGGACAAATACATCAAAATGCTTCAAACTAGCACAATCTGACCATCGTATCAAAACTACTTTTGGAATCAGTGATGTGCCCTGATGGAGCTGTTACTTCCTCAAGCTGAAAAGTAATCACAGTGCACTGAACATGTGTGGATGTGTCTGTGTCACAAAGCTGTTATCTCTTATTTGGCATCTGGGCTCAGTATGATCTTTCTGTCAGAAGATCAGTGTGAATATCTGCAGGCTTCAGTCTGCATAACAATCTCAAATCATCACAAAACTTTTATCCCTTGCATGGTCTTTGAAATTTCTTAGAACTCGGAAAGAAAAGTCTCCAGACTTTTAAATAAAAAAGATGTCTATCTTTTAAATGATTAGTTTTTAGATCATGCATGAGGTTTCTTTTCCCCGTCAGACTCAGTTCATTTCTTTCCCGTGCCTTAGTAATGTACTTCTAAACTAAGTGGTAAAGCAGGCTGAATTTTGATGGTGAAGGTTTATACAAACAAGAACTCAATGTTGGTTTTGAATAAATTCTTTTTAGGCAGCACATATAGAAAAATTGTGCTATGTGTTTGTAATTTGTAATTAACTTTTATTTAGCAAGAATTCAAAACAAATGTCATCTTAAGGCACTTTACAAAACAAAAGTAACCTATTTAAATTTTGAAATACTTAGTTGATTCAGTTCAGATCTACAGTTCATTATCCATTATTCCAGTTTAAAAAAAAATGCCATCAATGTGAACCCAACCAACTGGATTAAAACACTGAATCCCTGCTCCTGAAAAAGCATGTGGACACTTAAGTGCATTCAGTCCGTAACGTTGTTGCAGTCGCTCATGTGGAGTGATTGCACCCAATAGATCAACTTTGGGATTTACTAGAGAGGGGACAATGAGAAAGAAGTTTTTAAATGAACTCATGTGGCTTATGTCACAAGTAAGCTTCTGAAACAATGGTCAAATTTCTAATAAAAGCGTTCTTTCCCAATTAGAATTTCTTAGATATAAACAATGTCCACATAGTTTCCCAGGCTAAGAAAGGGGTATATCTGGTCCAAATGTGAACATTAACTGAGAACGCATTCATACTAGTCCTGTTAGTCGCTGTAATCAAACATTAGTTTGTTTGCCTAGAAAGTCCAGATTGCTTGTTTCCTAAGATGTCACAAAGAATGTTTTCACACCTTATAGTATGGTAGACTTTTTATGTAATACAAAGCAGAAAGAGCCAGACATATGATCAACTCTTGTTAGAATTGGGGTTGTTTCAAAGAGCAACATCGTCTTTTCTGAACTTGTGAAACTCAAAGTAAATAAAAGAGAAAAATGAAATGTCAGCGGAGAAGAGATAAGATTAGGAGGACAGGCAGATGAGGATGGCAAAAAGGGTGGTAATCTGATATTACACCTGTCTTTGCTGCCATGTGTGTGAATATACATATTAATAGACTTCAAGAAATAACGCTGTTGTAACATGTGGCTATGATTATGCTATCATTTTGTTGTACTAATATCCTGACAATTGACCACTGCAAAAATCATCTCCCATGTTGTTATCAGCCAATATCCTAGTTAGCCCCTCACTTTAAATATTAGGAAGAAAAAAGCAGAAAAGCCTTAATTTATCTATTACAGAGGTCTGAGAAGAAAACTGGTTGAAAACAGAAATACATTGTGGACCTGGTAATAGGAAAACATTTTTCAAAAAGGATTATCCGCAGAATTAGTTGACACACACATCGAGAAGATTTCTAACTCCTTATGGTCTATTTAAATTTCCACAACAGACATGATGACAATTCTTAAAAAAAGGAACCACCACCCAAAATGCTTATGGACATCTTTAAGCTGTCTCCATAAAAACTTTGTGTAAAAATAGACAACTAAAACCATAGTTTTTAGTCACAGATGCAGCAGCAGTGACAAAGTAAGTCTAATAATCCTCATGGGCTATAAAAATATGTTTACATAAAACCATTCTCAGATACAATCCAAATATTGCTGCTGGCCACACTTCCTAACTCAACATTTATACTTGCACTTTGTACACGTCACAATTAGTGCTGTGAGTCAAAGCCTAAATAGACCCACAGTTGCACAATGGTACATCTCTGCTTCTAACATTTTCTCTCTAACAAGTCACATCCAGAAGCAGAAGAAGTGGAGTCTCCTGCACAACCACCAATAATGCAGTAAGTGGTTTCTGGATGTTAAGTCTACAACAAATGTTTTGTCTTTACAGCAGCCATATTGCAGCCATATACAACAATAAAACCAGCTAACCAAACATGCCGCTTTCCTTGATAGGTTAGGGGTTGGGTTCTGCTGGGGTTGTTAATTAACGGGGCACTGCTCGATTGTGACTTAATAATCAGGAGGTTTTTGAAACGGCTAGTTTCCCACATACCAAAAAACATGAACTTATTGCCAGAAAATATCTGAATGTCTTTTTTAAGTGCTTGGACTGTTTTTAGAAGCACTAGAAACCCAAATGGAAGTACAAAAACCTGCAAAAACTAAATATTGCATAATAGGTTTCTTTTAAGGATACATCCCATTAAGGTTCTGAATGAGGTTCTATCAGGAAGTGGACAAACATCTTTCTCCTTACTGCTTAATTTCCCCCTCACTTGGCTTAACTATTTTTAGTTTGATTTTAATAATAAATGGATTATATTATAAATTGTCAAATTAGAATGTGCTTAGCACAATTGAACTGTATGAAACAAGTTTCATATTTCACTGTTCTAAATCCCACAAGATTGTACAAAAACAAAATGTTCACTCTCCATTTATGCATTTTTTGCAAGCGTTGCTGCAATTACTTATTCTCTCTACATAGAAGCCAGTTTTCCATGTTTAACATTTCACCTTCTTGAAGGAGGCCATCAGTTAAACTACTACTGCCAATAACCTATTATTCTCTCTTCATAGACACAGCCTTTTCTTTGTCTGTTTCCTGATGTTTCACTGGTGAAAGATGTTGAAGAGCTACAGCAGCGGCTACATATAGGCTCTTTTTTATTCCATAAATAGCTACTGGTTACTGGCTCTTGTGCATACACGTTTCACTCTAAAAGACACTAATTAAGTGACTGCTAACATTAACTGAAAGTCAGATAATCCTTACTATAGAAAGTACTTATCAACTAGTCAACAAGTCAAATGTGACTGCCTTTCGTCGTGATTAAACCAGATTGGAATGTAATCACATTTCTAACCTCTCTATAGGATTGGAATAATCAGGTACAATTTGGTTATATATTTCTGAAAATTAATTGAACCTAACTGTCTTGCAAAATAACTTGTGATTACAGTTTTCATCTGTTGGTTCTACACTATGTACAATTGAACCCACTTAGCTGCTTAATAGCATGTATATTTTATTTTGAGATTAGGAAGCTTCTGATTTTTTAAAATAAACAAATTGCATTATGTTCAAATGAAATTGGATTAGTTTATTCATATTGCTCCTGTGACGTGGTCTGGAAAAGCTCTTATATGCTGCAGTCTAACATCATTGTCTGGCTCTGCTAAGACTAAAATTACAAGCTCAAAGGAGAGAAGAGATGACCAATTATCCATTTGATTTCCCTTTTCATTGTGATCTAACCTGATATTTTATCCTTTTATCTATTGTCTTATCTTATTATTTCAAATGATGCACTGCCTTAGATGAAGGGGTATCAATTACTGCCAAGTTTCCTTCGCTGAATATAATTTGACAGACTACTTTGATTTATCTGATCAATGCATAATAAAATGGAAAATATATCCTGAAGTAAAAATCAAAAAAACTCAGCTACTCAGGCTTTTTAAATCACCGAATCTACAGAACACCAGATGCATGTGACTTACTGTCATAATTGCAGGGAAAAAAAGAATAAACATTTATTCAGTTCAATTCAATGTTTACTAATATAGCATATTAACAACAACCTCAGTTTTTTTATATTGGGTGAGTTTCTCCATTAAATATAGAAGGCTGGAAGAAAGTGTGCTCCATTTCTGCGGGAGTTTCTCTCCCTCTACACTTGGACAATGCCTCCCACTGTTACTGCTAAAGAACTGAGACTGAAGTCTGCCTCATCCTGCAAAACCTTTCTTCTTCTTGCTCCTGCATAACGTCACTATCTTAAGTATTAGTCTTGACACTTAGCAAGGCACCAGTTGTTCCCTAACTGCTAACTACCAACACACATCACCTTCAGGGTTGAGGATGTTCTGATAGCTCAAAATTTCCCCAGATGAGACAAACACCTATTACTGAGTTCTTCTCCTATTTTCAACTTGAAACAACTTATATAAAAAGATTACGTTGTTGAAACTGTTCCTGGCTCCTGCTTTTAATTTGTTTCTTTACTCAGACTTTAACATACCGAGCACTAATTCTTACTCACTGTTTCCCTTCAAAATAATTTATTGATACTCAGACATTTAAAAACATACAGAAATGTACTTTGTCTCAATCCTCATACAATAATACTACCACAATAAAAGATCAACTTAAGGCATTTTTTTTTAGAATGAGTGTCAGTGATCTGGACACAAATTACTTTTAATTACCACAGTGATAATTGTGGGGTTCACAAGGGTATGTGCATAGGATAACACAAGCTTAGAAAGCTATCTTCTCTGTTACATTGCTTAAGCACAGCAGTTCACTCTTATAAGAAGGCGAACACTCAGGTCAGTGCATCAACAAATCATTTTGCTAGGGTAAAATGCTGACAAACCTGTTTTGGACAAGAAATACATAAAATTATGGAATGAGACAGACTAAGGAACAAAAGAGATCGACTGCTCTCTGCCTTTGAAGGCTGTTGGTTTCCCATAGCGCCAATGCAATCACCCCGTGACCTTAAGAACTTAAAGACAGATGTATCGTTTTTAAATTAGAGTAGCTAATCTCTAATTTTCTGCCTCATCTGAGCAGTTATGTGGTACCATGACACATTGAGGCTGAGCTTTCACATGTTATTACATCAATTAACTCACAGAATATCACAAAGGCATGAACAAAAAAGCTTTTTAATTTCAAATGCAGACTGATTTTTTTTGCCAAGCTGTCATTTTGAAGGTTGTTAAAATTGGTATTTAAAGTGAGGCAAATGGATTTTATGAATTTATCAGAGTTCCTTGCAGGAAAACTGCTAAATAGAGAGCTTCTCATGTTTGAAGTCTCAATCAAGTGGTTTTGGGGGGGAATAAATTATTAGTGAGGTTCTTTTGTCATTATCAGCCTGAATCTACACTCACATTTAATTAAACGTGTATAGTAAATTTCAGGTATAGAACGAGACACCTAAAGCTGAGAATATATTATCTTTAAACACAAATCAATTTAAAATTATTTGTCAGATAGCAATTTGACCTCTTTTGAGTCAAATTTCTTGTTTTCAAATAATTAAAAAGAAAGCATTTTACACCACTTTGTGACGTGTACCAGCACCCACTTCTTCATTTGATTGTTTAAGCCAGTCAGTGACTGTCACTGACTGACAAAATCATTTGTTTTTGAAAGGTTCTGATAAAAAAAATGGCCCTGTCTGTCTCATCTGAATTTAAAGCAATAAATGGAAGCTACATAACAGATAGCAAAAAGACATAAACCAAACTTTATATGCTGCAGCATTTAGTGAATGAACTGTTAAAATCTAAATTGTCCATTGCAACATTTAGACTCACCTTCTTTTTCCACTGAGTGAAGGCAGATAAATATACCAGTAACGAAGCTCTTATGCCAGTCCTACCTGATTAAAATGCAGCAGACTTGGACCAAAATGAACAACACAGACACATAAACTGAAGGAAGAAATTTTGATTGGCAGGCAGCTTGTTACCACTCCAATTAGAGTGTTTACAGCCTTTGCTGCGTGCATGTGTGTGACAATGCATCTGTACATAAAAGTGTAGCGTCTGTTACTTATTGCGTGCAAGGCTTTACAATGCCTACAGCACTTTTGGTAGCTTCTCATATAAATGCCATATATTGTAACTACAATTTCGGTTTGCAATCAAACTGACAGATCGATGAACAGATAAGTCTAATTTTGATAGGACATTTAAAAATTAGTTCAGATTTCATAAAGGTCAAATTAGTCACGTGCTCATAGCAGATTCTTCTTTTTACACAACACCAAGAATACATGTGCAGAGTGAAAACTGTCCTCATGTTATAGTTAAAATAAATACTTATGCACGTCAAAATGCATTTAAAGGTGACTGAAATTTAAAAAGAGATACAATTTAATTATCATGTCAGAGTCCTGTCCTTGACACATCACGACATAATATTATGTCAGTCTTACCTGTCAGTGAATGGAGCTAACACTGCAGAGTTTGTCTGGTTGGTTGGAAACTGACTTATACTCCAGTTTAACAAATCACAAGTTGTCAATCACACTTATTACAAATTATATTGTATTTAGCTTAGCAAATTTGATACTTCAACTTTACAAGGTTGGGAAAATTGTTTGCTTGGATTCCATTTGACAGAAATAGAAATGACCAAAAACAAAACTTTTAGACCTTTTGTCAACCTAGTGTATAATTACTTTTAGAGAGCTGAGAAATGTTTTGCTGTGAGCATTTTTTATGTTTTTGTGTGCTAAAGTTATATTCAAATTCTCTCATATGGGTGCATGTGTGTTTATTACATGTGTTTTAGCTAAGAAACTTAATTTCACTTTGCGCTCTGTACCTTGGGGCACTCCTCGTCTTTGAAGTATGAGAGCTGTGAGGTGGTGATAGAAAAGCATTTAATAACCATCACCCTCTTCAGTTGTGTGTATGTAAGTTTGAAAAAAAGAGAACGATCTGCTGCAATGTGCACTGACTCGTCACCACATAATGACTGTTTCCAGCTTTCATGCGCATCAAACAGGCAAACAAGGTTGTTAACTAAAAAACTTTTATTTTTTAAAACTGTTAAACAACTTTCTGCTATATTAGAAGTACACCTGAGTGTATAAATAGATGGGTGTGACTAGTGTAAAGTGCTTTGAGTGGTAAGCATGGCTGGGAAAGCGTAATAATATATCAAGGCTAGTTATTAGAATTATTTTAGCAGGTAAAAAATGTATTGTGCAAAAAGATTTTGTTATGCGTTTTGAAACAACTTTTTCTTAAAAAAGCTGTAAATCATCAAAAGACATGATTTTATATTGCAGGTTTTATGTCAGTTTCATGTAATTTCATAAGATCGTTTCATCTGCACTTTTAATGGGAAGACCCAGGACAAGCTGGAGGGACAATGTTTCTTGACTGGCCTGGGAACGCCTTGGGGTTCCCCTGGAAGAGCTGGAACAAGTGGCTGGGGAGAGGGAAGTCTGGGCCTCCCTTCTTAAGCTGCTATCCCCGCGACCTGGAAGCGGAAGAAAATGGATGGATGGATTAGTGTTTTTTTAAATAGAGCACTTTAGGTCAGAAGCTCTAATGAATGTATCTCCCTCTCCATTTCCTTGGTTTCTCTTGTTTTTGTGCTCCAGTCTCTTGTTCTCCATGTCCCTGATGCCATTTCCAGCTTTTTTGTATTTTGTCTTTCATCTTTTTCTGTTAGCCTCGTCTCTCATCTTCTACAAGATCGCTCTCTCTCTCTCCCTTCCGTTAGCTGAGGGTTCTCTGCCTCTCATCTCCTGCTGAGCGCTTCTTCAGAAGTATTTTTATTACACACTGAAAGACACCCTTCATCAAACAATCTAAACACACATCCTTTTCTTGCTGCATGTGCATAGATAACAATCATAAATCTATTATGTCGATAACACACACAATCAACATGTATGGTACAGCTGTGTCTGAATTGCATTTCTGAGACACACAAACAGAATAATGTGTACCATTGTTTTTTTTTTTATTTTAATAAAAATTCTCCTGATTTTAAACCCCCGGAGTAGCTCTAACTACTTCATTGATGCAGAGAGATGGAATCCTGTTCTTCTAGGAGTGCATTCACACCAGTCCTTCTTAGTCTATGTTTGCCTAGAAAGTCTGGTTCTTCTGGGAGGGTGTCAATGTGCAATCTTACTTAAGGTCTCGATTTGGTTGACATGTTGTTTGACCATGGCCTACAGTCTGCCCCAAAATCAGAAAGTGGACAACAGTGCAGAGCATTCTAGTTAAATATGACCAAAACAAATATTGCTGGATGGAGAAATGGTCCATGGTCCTTTGTCAAAAACAAATTAAAAACTCTGCAACCGCTAAGGCACTCTTACATTACATGCTTACATTTTGTGAAGAACAAAGTTGCTTTCAGTGTCTTCTCCAGAGGTTTTTTTAGTGTCGTTTCCTTCAGTGTGTTTTGGTACAGCGCCACCACAGGTGAGGGGGTAAACAGGTTGCTCAAGGTTGTTTGAGACAGTGCAGTGTGGAAGTGAATTCCATCTGCTGAAAATATAACAAATATTGCAATGTCCCCAACCCACCAGACTATCATTTGTGGAAACTTCCCGAATCTTCAGACTTTGCCTCCTCTTTTGAGAACTTATAGACCAGATTGAGGACATCCACAAAGTGCTGCTAATGGTTTTACACAACCTTCTTTCAGACAGAAAGCATCCAGTTTATGTGGAAGCAGAACGTTTTGACAAGCTCCACTCTGTTTGGCCTCAGGATTTTCTTTTCCCTGTTTTTGTCTTTCTCACTGACATAAAGGGTAAAAAAAATTATGATGCACTTTCATTCATTTAAATTCAGAATTTTTTTTTGTCAAAATCGAAGCACAGAGCTAGGTCAAGCCAATCTAGTGCAATGGGATGTCCAAGTCAACATCTAACCACCTGGATTTCCACAGTGCATAGTTCAGGACAGGTTCCGAACCCATCCTATCATATGCTAAGCAACAGAGCTGTGTGATTATAGTGAGCATTTTTCTTTATCTGTACATTTTCCACTTTTAATACAGAGCATGAGTAAGGGTGCCAGTCAAAAATGCCAATGCCAGTAGCCAGCTCTTGGCATAGACCATATAATCATCATGTGGGCAGGACACTAAGCTCCATATTCATTCTGACATACAGCCAGGAAGTACTGGGGGATTGAACAACCAGCCAACTGTTTGATTCAGCAATTTACACACCAACTATGACCAGCTGTTATGGATGTTTTTTCTCATTTAGTTTCTTTATCCCTTTATACCCTATCCTCTTGGTATCTCTTACTCTATAACTCCCCCACACTGTCAACATGTTGTGCATGTGTGCGTGCATGTGTTGGTCCTGATGAGGTTAAGGACATGATTAATGGGTTCATCTAACGGTGTTTATACAGCACTCATCTCCACTTATTACGCTCAGGAGCACGCAACACACAGATGCCACCCCTCCTGCACCTTGTTGCCCTGGGTAACGGTATGCAAATGATATGTAGATGACAGGGAGTCAATTAGGAGACCATAGCGCTATGACTTCATGGAACTCTATTAGTGGAGCACTGATCTGCACTCAGACTGACTGGATCCAGTTTACACAAGCTCTTGTTCTTCTTGCTTCTGGGTGCCCACTTGTTTTTTGTTTTTTCAACTCTACAGTATGTGCCTATTTGTACAGATTTCTTTCTGCTTTTATATACCCTAGACAGCAGCTGTGTCTGTTATTACGATAACAGAGGCAGAATATAACCCTATCTATAATATCGTATTAAAAATATAGCCATAATCTATAAGATGAAGCTTTCAAAGGCAAAAATATCTATTTAAAACTTCTATTACAATTAACTCCTCCATGACTATGATTACATCTAATAAAAATTAACAATGTTATTGTACACTTCTTGTATTATTAGTAGAAAATAAGCAAACTTAGAAGAGGAATGAGTTTTCTTACTGCAGAAACATGTGGGTTTGCCATTTTAAATTAACTTTTAGGTGTAAATGTGTTCATGGAAAGAGGGATCTTAAATGTGCATGTTCTATGTTATTGCCATGCAAATTTTGACCAAACTTCTAAAGTACAAAAAAGAAGAAAAAAAAACAGGCAACTTAGGCGTGTTTCCATCTACTGGTTTGGAGTAAATCAACCAGGCTAAGCAAGTAGTGATTTTGTCAGCTGTTGATGCTATGCATGGCTGTAATAAACAAGCCATGTAGATGTTGCCTTTTCTTAATATATACTCTTATCAATTTTATTTATTTATCTTTGAGCAAGGAGATTCTAGCTCTTGTCTAAATAAATTTATTTGCCTATATTAGAATCTGATTAAAATGTTGATGTATTTCAGTTTTCAAACTTGTGTATAGATTAATTAGACACAGAGTGATAAATGTAAAGTCTTCTTTTCTGTTCATTGTCTTTTTGTTCATGAAAACTGCAATTTTTTTCAGAAGAGTACAAAATAAATGAATTTTTAGAGGCAGTTATGTATTTCCCAGGCACATGGTGCTATTTCGTAGCACAAATAAGAAACTATGTTGCCTTCAGTTGTTATAAAAATGCTGTAAATCTCAAATATGACATAAAAGTCATTTCACTTTGCAATTTAAAGCTTTGAAATTGGGCCTCAGTCTCTTTACGAAGCGACTGAGGCCCAGTCGTAAAGAAGCGACTGAAGTCATCAACATTTCTCCATTAATCATTTAACATCATTCTTAGGAGTGTTGCACTGAGAAGTAGTTCATATGATAAGCTCAGTAGATGTGCAGTTACACTGGCCGTTTGCTAATTGCTACTACCACTAGTCTTGAGGAGCTGAGTTGGGAAGTGGAAGCACAGCGGGAAACTGGAGCTCCGAGGAGGAGTTTTGGTGCTTTGTAAGATCAAGAGTTTAGGAAACCCCGAATGGCTTGAGAAATTCTTAGATTTCTCAAGCCATTCGGGGTTTCCTAAATGCATGAAAGAATCAAGCAACACTCCAAGTATGTTTTTGATGAGGGAATAACATTGTAACATGATATAAAGCTTATAATGCAGAAATGTAATGTTATGACTTACAGAGTAATTAAAAATACTAACAATCTGCTTCAGAGTTACTACCACAAAAAGTCTAAAGAAGAGGGCTGTATCAAAGCTTGTTATTGGAAAATTGGATGGAGGGAAAAGAGTGGAAAGAATACATAAGTAATAGGGATAATATCTGTCCTGAAAGCAAAACCCACACAAGAGTTTGAGAGAGAGTCACAACGCTGCAGCCGGAGTGCTATAAGAACCACCAGGCATACAGTAAATCTATTCAGGCTGGGAATGTTTTTGTTAGAAGTCCCCTCTAACAAAAAAACATCGTCAGAAGTATCTTGTCTGGGAAAAAGTGAAAACTGAATGTTTCAGATGAAAGTTTTTTTTTATTATTATTTTATTTGGAGAGCAAGATCAAAACACAAAAAGGATACAAGTTGCTTGAAGTCCAGGGTGAAGTTTCCATCCCCAGTGAGAATTTGAGGATCTATGTCCAGCTTACAGCTGCTGATAAAAGCTGCAAGAAGTTTATAATTTCATTTTATTTTTTAGCACGACTTGACACCTGTCCAAACTGTTTCAAGTACTCATACATGCTATAATTAAACTGGTGTTTTACATGACTAGCCTCCAAATTCTCCTGACCTTTTATTATTGAAAAACATGGAGAAGTTATAGATTCTCCATACAGAATACATGGAGAATTTTCCTGAGAAAAACGAGACTTCAGAGTCTCAACAATGCAGACAAATTGAAGGTAGCAGGACTTCTTTAGAAACTCAGTAGGGTAATCTTCCTCCACAAAACTTTATTTTGTGGTTTTTACTTCAGCAAATAATCATCATTAACAGAACCAAACAATTCAAATATCACTGTGTGATATACAATGTGTGTATGCTTCACTTTTTAAAATGAAATACTGGAAAGAAAGTTATTAGATGTTAAGTTAAAAGTTAATTATTAGTTGTTCCGGTCCACATTGTTCTTTCTCAGCCATTTAAAGACCCAAAAGTTTGAAAAAGAGTAATACAGTTCGGAGGATATGTTAGTATCAATGAGTCAGCTCCATCTAATCATTTATTTTAGTTTCTGGCATAGTGTTGTCTTAACTTTCTGCACCTGTTTTGACCTTACTTTAAAAGTAGGACAAATGACTTCTTGTCAGCTATTTTTAAAGCCTTTTAATCCTTAAAAATAGCTTTTTTTTTTTTTTTCTTGGACCTGGCTATATTTTCATCCACACTGCAACAGCTGTCTACAATCCATTTTATAAGGCAAGAGGTGCACAAATGTACAATTTCAAGACACTGCCGTGTCTCACTCCTTTAAGACATCTAACCTTTTCTTTAAAAACATCTTGTCTTAAATCATGCATGACTGTACCTTCAGTCACAGTGTGCAGAAATGTGCAGAAGAACTGGTGTTTACCTGTGTCAACTCCAGTTTTTTTCTCCTTTTTGCATTTTTCTTACTCCTTTCTCTGTCTGTATGCCAGAACAAAATTAATACTCCTCACAATCTTTTCTTCTGCCTGGATGTTTCACCTGGTGAGCTTTCCTTTCTTCATTCTTTTTTGAGGATTCACACTGGCCATTTTCAGGCATGAAGTAAAAAAAAAAATTTAGTTATGCTATCTTATGTGGAGTCTTTTTGACTATTCCAGCCCTGGTAGCGCTGATTCCTGGCCAGTGGTTTGAGTTCCAGATAAATGACAATAGATGAGTAATCTATTTGACTCAAAACACACACAGTGACATGGAAACCAGCTTGGATGACACACAGTTTGTGGAAACAACTCCAACTCTCTATGTACTCTGATTTTGTTCAAAGCAAAAAAAAAAGCAAACAAAGAAAAAAGAAGAAAGTTAATTTCATTCTGTGAAATGACCGTTGCTGCTAACCTACATGATGTCAGTTTTTTTTCTCACCTTGCAGATTAATAGTTTAAAAAAGGCATAGCCACCAACATACATAGCAAGAAAAGAAATGGCATGACAGCGCTTATTTATAAATTTCTCTGTAGGATTCTTTCAACAAATATTCTTCACGGAGACACAATGAGGTAAACAAGTGCTCTATGTAATAGGAAAATAAAAATAGACTTGGCCAAGTTACTGCAACTGTAGACAGGTAGACTGGTAGTGATTGCAGGCGCAACCGGTCTTTAGAAGATAGGTATGAGTTAGTTGATGAGTTGTATGTGCCGTGATAGTTCAGTGGAAGAAAGCCATGCCCAAAAGGAGAAGAGCAGGAAACTCAGCAACTGAAAGACAGAGTTGATGAACACACCATAGTTTTCCAGCTCCATCCAGAAAGTGAAAAAGCTATATTAGCAGTAACATTTGTTAGTATGGTAACGTTAATCTTGACACCACTTCTGAGAAGCACACAAAACCTTTAATGATTCAGTCATGGGTAAAACATTTACCCATGAGACATTTTTAAGAGACATTTTTCTCCAGTTCTCTCAGGCCCTTTTCCTCCTTGCAGGATTAGTTCCAGTGTTTATATACTAAACACACCTTAGACAGTGTAGTTAGATAACAACCAGCAATTGGATTTTATACACTCCATACATAAGGGATTCCTTTATTGCCCATGCTCCTAGATGACTGCCTTGGAGCAGAACTTCCAGATTGATGCTTCTCTTTCCTAATTTTATTTAACAGAATTTTGCCTCAGAGAAGGAGCTGGAATGAGAATGAAAGCAGCATATTTACTTCAACTGCTCAATATAATTCATTGACAAAATACAACAGCATGAATCCCTAAATTGACATTTACACAACTAAAGCTTGGCAAAATTGGAGTCTTGGTATTTTAGAGTGTTTGCTTTGAGCTGTTCATAGACCACATTTACAAATCCTTATTTTCTAAAATCACTTTAGTGCTGCTTCAAGTGGATTATTGCTTTTTAAGGTTCCAAATTGTAATGCACATAAAAGACTTGTACACACTGCCTTTTGATCTTTTCATCTGGAAAAATAATGACTCTTTTTCTTATGTAATAACCAACTAGTTTTTTTAAGCATATCTGTAGGTGTGAAACCTTTTGCAAACACAATGACACATGCAATAAGAAAGCATGTTTTAATGTTTAAATTGCATTTCAAAAGCTAAGCCAAAAGAGTAATTTTTAGAATCACCATGCCTCTGGTTTAATGAAGTCCCAGTAGAAAAACTCAGGTTTAACTCTGAGTGAAGTGCGATTGGACAGAATCTTGAAATACAAGGCCTCTCACTTTGAGAGTTCCAGTTCTTCCCCAAAGATTTGGAGCAATAGTACAAATGACTGTCCAGTTTGTTGCCATTTCATTTTCTCCACCTGAATCCCTTTTCTTTTCTTAACAATAATTTCTTCTTTCTTCATTTTCCTTTATCTTTAAATCTCTTCTTTATTATTTTTAGTCCTTGTTTTTGTCTTGATTTAGAGCAAGTTAAAGCATGTTTTATGCAGTAATTGAGATGTGACTTATGTTCTCGGTGGGGTTCACCCCGATATAATCCAATTCACTGCTTCTACTGCCTTTAGTAAACCCATGGCAAGCGGATAAAAGAGCAAATCAGTTCCAGATATATTCAGATCCGTGTGAATATCCAACAACAGAGAGCAGCTGAAAAAGAAGTAGAAGTAAATAATAAATGAAGACATATTCCAGCCTCCCCACAGAGAGAGAAATGCTGGGATGGATTTCAGGGGGAATGAGAAGAATGATGTGTTGCATCCATCAATCTTGCTTTTGAAGACAAGAGAAGACAGAAAAGAAAAACATTAGTGTGCCTGGTCTAAATGTCTTAGGAGAGAAAAAAAAACCCACTGGAATAAATAGTGGATGTAATTGCAACAGAGTTTTAGGATCATTGAAGGTCATGGGGAAAAAAATGTGGCCACAGAGGAGTAGATTTTGCTAAAAATCCCAGAAATATCTGCAGTTACGATTTTAACGTATTTCAATAAAAAACATGTTTTACCATTTTTAATCTCAAAAATGCTAGACATGCTAAATGATGTCTAGCATTTTTTGTTGCAATTCCCAGATTTTTTTTTTTTTCATACAAATTTCAGACTTTACAATGTTAGAAAATATTTTTGTTTTAATCTAAATGTATGCCTTTTCTCAAGGAAAATATTTTTTTTCCTAGCAAATTTACAACCTCAGAGAAAATCCAAGTTTAGTCTTGTAAATTTGTAATCAAAAATCCTGACAGAAATATACCCCACTTTTTTAAAATCTATGTTGGCCCTAACATTTCACTATGTGGACATCTTAAATAGTGTTTTACAATTTTTAAGGTCTCTCTCAGAAGTGAAAACTGATTCAGAGTTAATTAATATGGAGGCAGAATATTGGCTGTTGGACAATGCTGACCAAGAAGTTACGCTGATTTCTTTGGCAAGTACCTTTGCTGCTTCTGTGTCCAATGTTGTAACAATCCCTGCTTTGCCCAAGAGCTATTTAACCTCACAAGAAAGGCACTGCTTCATTGATATCCTGTGGAGAGGAAATACATTACTTATGCTTAATATATATCTCAAAAAATACTTGTTGCTTGCCACTGCTAATGTTGAACACCTTTATCACCCTCCACTTTTAAACTACACATCTGAAATGGCTTCTTTAGATAGTATTTGAAAACACACACTGCACATTAAGGAATATATTCAACACTATTTTGTATTCTTGTGAAAACTAAATGCACTTAGGCAATGAGAGACAGAAAGACAAGTTCTTTATGGTATTTTGAAATATTTTTTGTAATTTGCATGGTGCATGTACAAAATCCTCTTAAGGCTACCTATTGTCACACAGAGATAAGCACACTTGGAAGCTAGAAGAATTCAAGATTATTTTTGTTGAATAAATTTGTTGGTATGTGGATGTACATCACTGCAACACAGAAAAAAATACTCAACAATGTTTAATGCTTGTATATTTACGGAGAATGCATTGCCATTCTTACTGAAGGCTTAATGGGTTGTGATAAATCTAGATAAATGTACTTGGAACCGGCTTTTGAATTTAGGATTTGAGCATTACAACCCACAACCAATGTCAGCCTTTTTTCCTCTCATCCAAAGATCCAGGTTAAGGCTTCACGATAAATATAATAGACAAATTGGAACCCTAGTCGTGTTGAAGTGCCACAGATATGGGGCCTTTTTATTGGTAGCTTTGAAAGTCATTTATAGTGAGCCCACCTGAAAGACGGAGGCAGGCACCCCGAGGTGGCATGGTTTCCAGAAGGTTTTAACAGCTGCTAGCAAGAGATCATAAATACACTGCAGTAACTAACACATTGCTATGTTATTCTAAGCTGTTATCTTAATGTTTGAGAAGTATACTCATAAAGTAAGAGTTCTCCAGCAGTTCAATGTTATCAGTAGCTTTCTCCTTTCATATTTCAGAGTAACAATTAATAAACTATTATGAATTTTAAACACTGTTATTGTAAAGTCAAGCACTGGTTGTAAATGTTCTCTGTTATGGTACAAGTCCTGGGATATTTTCTCTCACATTTTCAAAATCAAAATTTTGCCTAGTAAAGAAATAAACTTAATTCCAATAAATGTGCGAGGTACAACTATCTTTTAAAGTCTGTATTTGCTTCCTTTTATGTAACCACATTATTGATACCTTCTCTTTAACTTGATTTCTTACATGTTAAAGAGAAATCGAAACCTTGTTAGCAATATCTGCTTTGCAGCATGAATTGGATTTATTAACCACCACTAAATTCAGCTCAAGTCGTATAGAGTGGAAAAAGAAATTGAATACATAAAACATTGATGGGTAACCTATTAATGAAATATCCTGCCTGTGTCTTTTCAAGAATTCCCTTGTTGCTTTTAACAGCTCTAACAGGTGGTGATGGGTAAATGAGGCGTCTTGATGTGTTTCGGCTCATAGCAAAACTGTATTGATACTGTGTCGATACTGTGTCACTGAATACTGACACCTGCTGGACATTAAAAATCCCTACAGGCAACGTAGTTGACAGATTAATTTGATAACCTAGTCTATACAATAAGATTTAAGTCATTGTATATTATGTATTGTGTCATGTCATATCTTTAGTTAAATTCAAAACATATTTGATATTCTTAGATACATACAATCAATAAATAATGTGAACATGTACCATAAAGTGAAAATTTAAGTGAACGTGTTTGGAATGAGGATGCTTGTGGACTGTGGTTTATTTTCTCACAAATTTTTATTCAAAAAAATAAGTTTTTCCAACATTTTGAAATTTAGTCTGTTACGCTTTTTGACACAACTTCTCCTGCTGTAGAAAAAAATGAAGTAAACAATACATTTATATAAAATAATTTCTAATAAGCAACTGAGTAATTTGAAGAATGAGTGTATACCTGAGTTTATCCTAGGTGCATCTGAGACGTCATTCTCATGCCTGGCCCTATAATGCCTCAGTAATTTCGAAACAGTTCCTGTATCGGTCACGTGACTTGCTGTATGCAATACGCGCACCGACACGGGGTTTTTTCTATGGGCTTGACGCATGCGCCGACGCATCTGTGTTGCCGGACCCATCACTGCTAACAGGCTCACCCTGTGAGTTTGTAAGAAAGAAGAAGTCATCAGAGTTGAGGAATGCTAACATATAGAGTTGAGAGATTATTCGTAATCAAATGCATAAAAAAAGTATGTTACAATGATTGAGACAAGATGAAACAAAATATGAACATTCAAGTCTAAATCAGACTTGAAACTGCCTAAATATTTGGCCCAGAAGGGTTAAAGGCGAAGGGAATGGGGGAACAGAATCATGTACAAGAAAAAAAAAAGAGGACTGAGCATGAAGGTACAAAATATAAGAGAGCCCAGTTTGATCCGATTTGCAAAAACACAATATTTTCTGGCAAAAATATGAGACTGGAACCATTCTAAAGCATCACATACAGACTACATCCTGGATCTTATTTATCAAAATATTTGAGGCAGATGCTAGATCCAACAGTTTATGTAGCAATGAGCTTATAAAAGCAGGTAATTTAGGAATCTAACACAACTCAAATTGACAATGGTTACACCTCTGGAATTAAATGCTGTACTGTGAAGTATAAACGTAGTTATAATAATAATATATAAGTATAATTCTAAACACTGATATATAGAAAACCAGAGGAATGCAATATCCTGCTAACAAATTCAAAAGTTTAGTTAATTTTTCACAGAGGTGGTGAACTAACAAGTCACAGTTAATTTGGCTGCTTGACATGGGTGACTGTCTGCTTAAACTTCAGCATGATAACATAGAGTTTGTTTGGCTGAGAAAACAGCAACAAACTAAGCACAAGTCTATTTTAAGTTTAGTTATTAGCCTCAGTCTAGTCCAAGCCATAGCTGATGTATTTTTAGCTACGCATACCCAGAGCCTGAAACGATAGTCACCTTGGTTGACCCAAAGTTGCAAGAGGTACAAGAGGTCACCTCTTGTGACCTCTCCAAGGGCAAGGGAGATAACAGTTGCAAAAGTTATCAAAAAAATGTGGGGTGGATAGTTACGTAAACTTAACATACAACCACTTTCAACCTACTGCACTTTCCCATGTTTTTATGCAAAATTCATTTTTGTTTGTTTTTGTATTTCCATTTGGGTCTCTGTTGCTTCTGGAGACAGTTTGGGTGCTTAAAAAAGGGGGGAAAAAAACACCAATTGGGGTAATATGTTTTTTGGTGTCTGTAAAACGAGTCATTTCAAAAACCTCCTGATTATCAAATCATAATTCGCAGGCACTGCCCCGTTACAAAGCAACCCTAGTTGATTCAAGTCCCTCATATATCAAACAAAGCAGAGCTTCAGCACAGTTTACTCAACTGGTTTTGGTGCTGCATACGTTGAACAATGGCTGCTGGAAAAAATAAGTGAAACCCTGTTGCCCGCTGCTTCTGGGACTGACAAAATCAGAGATGTATGATTGTACAATTGTGCTTCTGTTTTCAGCCATTTTCACATCTATAAAGTGTGACTGTAAACTTTCAGCTGGAGGTTGTGACCAGTAGCAGCTTATCTTGATGTGAAATGACAAAAGCCCCTAAAACAGCTAATTCTGAAAAGACCTCTCCTAGCGTAAGGGAGATGTAAACATCACATTTGCTCTAGTTTGCCAAGGGTAATGGAATGGTCATCCTTAATGGTCAAATCTAAGCACCTCTCAATGTTTCATAGCTCCAGCTGACCTCCTTTCTGGTGGCACTCTGTCTGTGGGTGTCTGGACGTCAGGTGTGGTAACATTCCTGCGCTCCTCAAATCTTCCATCCTCCACATCATAGTTGCTAGATGGTCTTTAATGCAGTTCATCAGTTTGTTGTGAGACAGGAGGAATTTCTCAAATGGATTAACTCTTAGTCTTTCTTTTGCTAGGTAATACATTTGTTTTGCTAAGCAAAAGGGTCACTTGCAGCTGACTTGAGATTTACATTTTCATTTTAACCATGGCTTCCATGTTTAGTCTCTCCTTGAGTTTGCATTCACACTTGCCAAAAGAGAGTAAATTAACTTTGGCTTTTTTTAATGTGGACCAATGAGCTGTTTGGGAAAATAACATTCTTTTCCTCTGGTTGGCTGATTCTTTTTTTTTTTTAATAGAAATTGTTATACTACCTCAGGTAAACAACAGAAAATTAAAGTGTCTGAATATCTGAGAAAGTATGAAATACTATTAAGGTAGGATGCATAGAATTTTTACCACTGTAGGCCAAGAAGCTGCACTGATGTGAGGAAGGGCGGTAGCTTAAAGATGATTATATAAGAACACCAGAGGAGATATGACTAATAATGTGATATGAGTGCAAAGACATGACTAATGCACCTCTTGGTAGGATTTGGTATCCCATAAATAACCTCTTAAACTACTGACATGCAGTTTAACTACAACCTGGTTCCTGAGTTTTTGCATTAGCACTTACAGCTCAGTCCTCCCCCCCACTCCCTCAAAATCCACCCGCATCTATACAGTTCTGGGATTTTTTGCAGGGGTGAGTTCTTATTTCTTATGTCTCCAATGAATGAAGGGGGAATTTGATTCAATCAATCCATGAGAAAAATGAAAGCCCAAAGCCACCTTCAATCATTTGTTTTTTCCTCTTTCCACATAACCAAAGCATTTTGCTGTTGTTGTAACGTAAAAAAAATGCTTACCAAGTACTTTGGTCTCAACCAAAATCTATATCAGTAAGTTAACAGAAATATATAAAGCAAAACAGCTTGGTAGACCAGACATAACATAAGGAAAGACTAAAGAACAGTGTGGCTAGACTGTAAGAGAAAAGATAAAGAAGGATGGTGAAGGATGAAATAAATGAAGACAGAGCAAAACAGGAATCAAACTTTGATTGGCAGACAGAAAAAAGACTATGTGGTGGGAGGATTGTGATGGAGAGATGAACTATTTCACCCATCATTAGTGAAGCTGTACTAGACTCTAGAGCTATCCTAAGGCCTTCACAGAGGGTCGAGCTTGAGTCTTGTCTTTTACCTCAACCTGACTGCAGTTTCCATCAGTCAGCATTGACTTTTTTTTTTTTTTTTTTTTTCTGGTACTGGAATTGGGAGCTTAAAGTTAGAAAACCAAGCCAGTTGCAATGTATCCTTCAATCAATGTTTCCTAGAAGCTACACTTTAAACTCCTTGGTTTGGCCTCTTTTACTCTGAAATCGGTGTAATCATTCCAAATATGTTCGCCTAAAGTTTCCGAGGGGGGCAATGTAGCCAGGTAAGACGGTTCTGCTATAAATAGAGTAGCAAAATAGTCTCCTATGATAATAGGAAGGAAGAGAATTGCAGTCGATGCAAGTGAAGGATTTCTTCAGAGAGACCAAAAGACCATTGAGAGAATGTAAACACAGTTGTTCGGAAAGGAAGAAAAGCAGAAAAAGTATTAGAGCAATGGAAGGATTGAGCTATTTGGATAACTCAGATTGGTATTGGTATTGTGGTATTGGTATTGTATTGATATAGTTTTAGTTATTTATGGGAAAATAACTAAAAAGTGTTAAGTAGAGAAATCCAGTCTCTGTGTTTTATGTTTTAAGACTTATTTAAAATTTCACATGAAACATGAGTTAAACTTTTTAAGTGACAACCTAAAAAGTACCCAAATTTGGATCGATGTTATTCTGCAGTTTAGCTTGAAAAGGATTATTACTGTGGTGATTTGATCATTCACCATGCCGCTTCTATCTAGAGATACTGATTGGTTCCTGTGTATTCACTATTCTTTGATGTACCCACAAAACTTGACAGCACAAGGTTTGTTTCATGTGTCCTCTTTTCACATTTTGGGGATACACATAGTTATGCAATTTTATTAAACCAAGACTGTATACGGCATCAAAGCAGATGGTTAGCATCGCTATTATAATAATAAATTGTATTTTTATGACATTCAGTCATTTTAATTGTTGAAAAATGGTTCAACAACCATTCAACCAATGCGCTGGTAGATGGATATGTGTGTGTGCTTTTGCGTGGGTGCATGTGTGTATAGAAGTAATTGTGTTTGTGTTGAGTGGGTCTATGTGAGCAAATGTGTCACCTGGAGATGCAAAGTTGTTAAAGTGGTGAGAATGGTAGGAAGCCCGCAACACACAGCAACAAGAGTAGCAAAAGGCAGACGGACACGGCTCTGGAAAGCCACAGCAGCCCAAAGCAGACAGACACAAGGCAACACCCCAGAGCAGACACAAACCCCAAACAGAAGAAGGCTCACATTGAAGCACAGGAGCAGCAGCCCCCAGGCCAAAGAGGCACAAAGAAGGACGCCAACCTCCCCCGACTCAGCCATGTCATTACCTCCCAACGTGTAGGCCAAGTCAGGAAGAGCACAAACCCCCGGCTGGACTCCCCTGCACTAAGCACCAGAGATCCCCCCTCCCCCCCCGAGAGCTTCCAGCCTCCATTCCTGTCAGTCCTTCCCAACATCTGTCCACCTAAACCTGGAGAACACACATAACTTCAGTTTCTAATAAAACACCGACACTGCTTTTGTTGTTTTTAAATCCTCGCCAGTTTGATCTAACAATTATGACATGCCCCTTTTCCACCGGCCCGGCTCGACTCGCTTTCAGAGCTTTTCCACCGGCATTTTTTCGGGGCTGGCCCTGCTTTTTCGGCCCGGTTTTAGTGGGTGACGCAAGCTTCGCTCCTGTTCACTGATTGGCTGTGGGCCTGAACAGACGGAGCAGCAAAATGAGAAGAAAAACGAAGGTGCAATATTTGAAGCTTGCTTCAACACGGAAGTGATGGAAGATACAAACAAGCCGTGAACTAAAACGATGCTAGCTTTTCTTTGCTTCGGATTTCAATATTCAGCGGCAGCTCGATGGAGTAATGAGGAATGAGTGGTTTTTGCCAACGCAGCAGAGAGAATGGAAAGCCTCGCTGGCCCTTCGGAGTTGACGCAGATGCAACTAACGCCGCTGCTGCTCTCCAGCCAGGTGAGCAGTTTGTAGATATATCTGTCTGGTTTTTACTATAATTAAGGTTGCATACATACAGCCATGGAATACATTTGAAACACAAAGCCTGCTGTATTTTTATTGGTCAAAAACAACATGTACATTTTCTGAAGATACTCAGTTGCACATTTCTCAGTTATTAATAACTGTCAATATTGTACAGCATGTTGCCCTTCATTTGTGTTTTTATGTCTTTGCGTGAATCTACGTGCTTCGATTGTTTCTCAATTTGCTGTGGTTGCTCTGGAGTTTCCCCCGTTGTGAGATAATAAAACGTGTTATATGAAATTCTATTATTGTAAAATGGCGACATGTCAGTTCTCTAATTAAACGGTTATGAACTATTAATTGTTGAGGTCATAAAAATAAACAACAAACCTGAAGAAAACAATAGTGGTATTTTATCCATGGCTGTATGTCTGCATAGGTCTAAAATTTACAAGTAATTACATTTTGTCTTTAATTTACATAACTATTCCAGTTATTGATAATTCTGTATGTCTGGATGGTAAAAAAAAAAAAAAAGGTGTTTGCATGTATATAAAGTAACAAGCTATAATATCTGATTACTTTTCCCGGGGAACAGAAGAAGAAAAACATGGCTGACATGATGGTGAACGATGAGGAGAACCGTCAGAACAACAACTGGACCTCCTCCATGATGAAGCAGCTACCAACAGAGATGGCAGAGCTCCATGAAGAGGGCTCAGGCAAACAAAAGAAAAATAAATGCTGTTGTGCTCTCAATGAACAAAGTCTATTTAATACTCACTCCACACATTATTGTACATTCTGCAGTTTGTATGGCATCAAGGTCCTAATACAATCCTCCAAAACATTATGTCATATAAATATGTCATTGACACTTAACATTGTAGATTACCAATGAAGGTATCCAAAAGTGAATACATTATTCAGCAAACCAAACATTTTGACATTATCAGGGTTGTTATTAACAAGAACCAAAAATACAAATCATGTTTGTTAATTTCTACTTTGTACAACATCCTTCTATCCACTTACTGTTCAGCTGTCTTCCTGGAAAATCTTCAATGCAAGAAAGTGAGAAAATGTGTCCAAAACCTGTAACCTTAATTAGTGATAAACAAGACTGAGTTTAGACTTTTAAGCCTCCAATCAATTCTTAGTGATCAAAATGTGAAAACATGCAAGGTTTGATTAAAACTAGAACCAGTCAGATTAGAAGGAAAACAGCTTTATTTGTTCTCAGTATAACTTGAACATCAGATGAATCATAATTAAAAGTATTGAGAAGTTAAAAACAGCAGATTGTTAATGCACTTCAACTCTGTAAGAACATCAGCCACATTTTTTATTTAATTAGAAATGTTTCATTAGCACATTGGGCACATGTGATTCCTGCTCCTGACAGGTGAAGGTCTTTGGACATCCTGAAGGTAAACACCGACGGACAGCCAGGAAGACGGACAAGGTGAGACATTTTGCAACTCAGAGGCTGCGTGAAGAACCACGATGGTCTGGGTGACAGTTTACCAACATCTGAAAACACATTGGAATATATTATGTATGAATTCTGACACTTTTAAGTTATTTGCAACACTCTGACTAACATTAACGCATGTATATTCAGCACTATTACAAGTTGTATAGTAGTAGTTTACTACAAAAATCATCGTTAGCTCACCTGCACCATCTGAGCCTCCTGGTTTCCTCCTTGCCACATCGCAGCATTCCTCCCACCACACATTTTCTTGAAGTCTCAGAAAAATCACAATCAGGCTGTAAAAAAATAGCTCTTCTTTTGTACAGAGCCGAGTCGGGCCGGTGGAAAAGCGGTCACTCCGAAATAGAGCTGAGCCGGGCCGAGCAGAGAAAAAAGGCATATGACGATTGACATTTATAAGCCACATTCTGTGGGAAAAATAAATTTTTAAATCACAGCAGATTTCTAGATGATGTTTTGACTAACCATACATTAAGATTTACAGCTGCTGTGCTTATTGAGCAAGTAATTGTTTTTATAGAGCAATATACAAATTGTGTAATGCTTTATGGCCACCTGAAGTGTCTCATCATCAAAAGGTCAGAGACATGTTATTTCTTGGCAGCCATTAGTTGTTTATTATGCATAAAATGCATCTTCAAAACCACAACAGTTGTATTACATTGTCCCTGTGACCACTATTTGCCTTTTCATTTCATTAATATATAAAAGCTTGTTCTAATTCCTTACATGCCAACACTCTATATGCTGTAAAATCGCATATTGTACTCTTGTCAATACTAGATGAGTTCAGTTAATTTAAAATAAACTATAAGACAGTATGTTTTAAAACACAGTATTTTTAACAATACCGAAAGTCACAAGATAAACATAGTTACAGCAAATTGTTGTGGGTAGTGTGTGATCTTTAATTGGAACATAAAATAATGCTTATAAGATTATAATCTTATAATCTCTATAAGATTATCTGAATATTAATTGAGAAGAAGACCAGACCATTAAAACAGTACAGTGCAGATCTGAGAGTTTTTCAGTTGAACTGATATTCTTCCTGTTCCTGATGTGAAAGCTGCACACAACTTTATGCTTAAGTGCTCTAACAATCATAAAATATTGATACCACTTCAGCATTTGATTAAATTACTGTGGAATTATTTTCTATTGACTGAATATTCTGCATAAACAAATACAATTTTTAAGAGGAGTGCTTCTTCCAACACTTGGAGTGTAGCACAGAGCTTTCTGCATCCTGACATATGCCTTTAACTCAGTTGTTAAAAATATTTATGGAATATATTTTTATTCATGTAATTAAACTTGAATGTTGTTTTTGATAGGGAAAAAAATCATTTGCATTTACTCAGTTTTAAAAAGGTCACACATGTCCAAACCAGCCGTGATCCAGTCACTCTTGAAGCCTATTAGCACGGCATCAGAAGATGTGGTGTATTTCCTTCTGTTGACTAAATTGTTGTCTACTTTTCCAATATATAATTGTTTACGTCCGTTATTTTGCACATAGCCTTTACTCTCTTCAAGCTTTAAATTTAGATAAAGTTACATTGTATAAATTGTTCCTTAATTTTTCTTGAATAACAAAACGTAACCTCTAGAATGGTGAGAGATGACACAGAACTCCATAATCTGGGATAGGTATTGGAACTTTTCAGGGCAACACACCGCAGCAGCACTAATGTGTCTGTGAACTTGTGTGACAGTGTTAACAACAATTATATAGGCAAATGTCAAATTTCTTACAGAATATGGAAATGCCTGTCCGATTGTCCTGACAGATACATTGCTAAGCAGGCAGAATTTACAACTGAATTGGAAATAGATGGCTTTGGGAATACAGTGTATCTTGACAGAGACCCCTTGGTGACAGGGAAATCACTGGGTGGAAGGCTCTGTCTCTGTGCCAATAAACGTTGGAGCAGTATAACAGTGGTTAGGGAAACAAAGTGTACTCCTGACATCGAGTGACTTTCTGTCTTTTGCACTCTTTTTTTATCACAGGTTCCCACAGATATTTGTTGCTCTTGACTAGACTCACATAAGAGTCCATGCAACTTGGGACATTGTGGAAGCAGTGCATAGGTTACACAGCATTATGCCAGGTGCTTCTAACTTTCCAATGGGTATGTTTTCAGTACATCACTTGTCTGACCAGGAATGCAAAAATGTCTTACTTGAAGTTTGATGGAATACCTTGTACTTACTGAACTCATCATAGGAAGAAAATGTTGCAACTAAAGTCATCTGTTTGTATACTGTTGAAGAATATATTCAACATTGGTTCACATTTATTTCATATTTATTTTTTTGTTGACCTCCCTGCTCACTTGTCCACACAGCGGCCAATCCACCTTTGCACTTCCATGCTTGTACTTATTATTTTGAGGCTGTCATGAGCCACACCTGTTTTTTTAAATTGCACTTATCGTTGTCAGTTGCTCCCCTATGGTATCCAAGTCTGTTCACTTTTTGGGCCTTCTGTTTTTCTTGGTTTGTCTTCATCCCTAGTTCAAGTGTTCATTTGAAGGTAACTATTAATGAATATAAACTCTTCTCAGAGCCGCCTGCCAGTGTCCTTTTACTACTTTGGTCCTTTGTGCCCACAATCCTTGTCAAAGGTTAAAGCTTGTAAAAACAACCCCAAGATCTAGTATTATCTAAATTAATTTAGACAATCACACAACATATACTGAGTATCGCCTTTGATCTTTACATTCCCCCTTAGGGTTGGGAGCCACTTCTGTAACACTAGCCATGTAAAGAATAGTCAAATTCAAATAAAAGTACAGTATATTTTACAATGGATAAAGTCAGTAAAAGCATATTGGTTTATGACATAATATTGTTCAGTTCTTATAATTTAAAAATACAAAAAGGAATGATGTGTTGTCATGATTGTTAAGTTACTTATCAACTATTCATTTCCCATGCTTGGATTACGGCATGTCCGCCATACCTTTTTAATGTGCTCAATCACAAGTTATATAGTTAGAAAACAGTCATCAATGTTCTAAAAACTTAATTTTTAATCTCAGAATTACTTTCTCATTCATGTACTGGTACTACATTCTCAGATTTACATATGTTCCAGTGGAACATGTTTTGTAAATAGTCTGTTAGTTCTCATTGTCCCCTTGCTCTTTTAAATTTCTATCTTTATTGCTCTTAAAAATAAATACAACATTATAGAACAATATTCCTCTATGGCATTCATAAAAAAAATCTAACAATGTAATTGTTCCTTTTATGTAATGATATCACATACCCATGCCACACTTACCAATTTTTATCAGTAGCATTTGGAGGCCTGCACAGTGCTGTGGTTTTTATCTTTTAGTTTGTAATTACTCCATGGCAGAGGTAAGCCTTGGCTGATGTGCCGCCGGCTTTAGAACAGAGTGGGATTTTAATTCAAGGGCAAACAGACAATTAATGCCAAGTGCAACAGAAAGAGCCTCTCAACATATTAAGCCGTAATGCGTACAAACCTTTACAATAAAACTTAATTTATTCTGAGAAATTTAATAGATAGTTATTTCAATTAGTTTTGCAACCCTGCCGTAAGCGGTCATCAGTCTACCATAAGTATTATCTGCCCTGCTGACATTAATGGAAATTTTCTAACTCAGAAGAAAAAAAAAAAAAAAAAAAAAAAAAAACTAGCGGTATAATCACCACTGGGTCCACTGGTAAAAAAGAAAAAAACTCTCTTCCAAAGGCTTGTAGTGATTAAATCAATAGGTTTTCTATTTTTTTAGTTAGACTTGGAGAACCTTCTGACATATGAGTCTGAAGAGGAAAACAAAAACATGTAGACAAATAATTGGATGAGTAAAATTATCTATCACAGCTTATCAGAATCTTAAAGAATTAGCTTTTTTAGGGACTGTGCAAAGACAGTGTCACTAATTCTCTTTTGTCTTGTGCAAAGCCTTTCTTGCCAGTCACTCAGTTTCAGATCTAGTCCCCATTTTTGGCTTTGAATTATAAAAAAGTTAGAATAAAATGAATTTCCAAAATATAACAAAGATAAATATCTTGGAAAAAAAAATTTTGTGAGAAAGACTAAAAGTTCATAGAAATTCATTAATTCATTCCTTCACTTAGAAAACTTTGTTATTCACTTAGCACTATGAAAGCTGGGCCATTGTTTGCTGTAATCTTGTTTGTAGCGTTTTCCCTCCATTGTAACATAACAAATCAGTCAAGGAGAAATCTTTATATCCAGAACATAAAAACGTGATTCTCTATAAAGTCAGGGACACTGGTGCAATGACAGCTAACGTATAGTTAAAACAAAGACATACAGTATGTTTGACAGTTCTAAGCTGTATAAGCAGAAGGGTGCATCATAAACAACACAGGCCTTGTTTTACCGTGGTGCAGAGAGGTGATTTAATTTAGTGAATAATAAATGACTAAGAAAGAGTAATAAAACTGTTTTACAAGCAAGGTAAGTGATAAAATCTCAGAGTAGTTAAGAACAACACAAACAAAAACCCGAGTTATGGGATATTATCATTGAGGACTCTTAAATGATGGGGGCTATTTCCTTACAAATGGCTAAATGTCTTTGATTTTGGTATGAAAACAAAGAAGATTGAGCAGCTAACTACAGGGCTTTGCAAATATATTAACTGCCCAGCAATTACACACAAGCTTCAATACAGTGGGGAAAGTATTTAGTCAGTCACCAATTGTGCAAGTTCTCCCACTTAAAAAGATGAGAGAGGCCGGTAATTTAAATTATAGGTAGACATTAGCTATGAGAGACAAAATGAGAAAAGAAAATTCAGAAAATCACATTGTCTGATTTGTCAAAAGACATACTTGTGTGTTTGTGTATGGCCTTTTATTTGATATTTTGTAGAAACCTAGATTTTCCTAATCCCTGTATGTTGTGGGACTGACTGCTCCTTATTGGATCCAAAGCCCAGACCCTATAAGAAGAAGTGCTGTTTCTGGGTTAGGGGCTGAGGTTAGGCACATTCTGGTAACAGTTAGGTTTAGGGTCAGGTAGGGTTAGGCTATAGAAATGACTGTAAAAAGGATGGAAGATAATGCAAAGTCCTTGTGGAGATTGAAAGATGTGTGTCTGTCCCTCACTGCTGACCCTTGTCCTTAAACATGAATAGGTATTTTCTTCAGTCAGCGTTAGCTAAAACCACCAGCTGTAAGCAAAAAAATCACTACGAAACATTGTGACACTGAGGGAAGGGGTAACACTAGTAAGCAACAAAACATGCCAAATAAAGGATAACACCATGTTTCATGGTGCTAAAAAAAAGACCAAAATTATCAAACTAAACTCAAAAAGATATGGTGACATTATTCCTATAATTACTTTTTCAATGTTTCCCCTGGCATTTGTTCTTTGGCGATGAGCTCCAAGTCTTTGAGGTTGATAGACTTCTTTTTCATCACCATCACACCACATTTAAGTTGAAGATATTTGTTTCAAAAATGTTTTTTAATTGAATTTATATGCCAAAAATACAAATTACGGTGTGTAGAATCAGACTAGACATGCAAAAAATAACAAACCTCCTGATACATGACTTCATAGAGATAGTTTGTAAAGGCAACTGTTTTAACTATTTGTGGTCGTGACTCATTTCTTATGGTAGAATATCAGATGTCAATTCTTTTGGAAATGGCCCAAAAACCTCAACAAAATAATGAAACTTCAAAATGGAATTGTAATTGTTGTTTTGTGTCTGATATTGAGAACATTTTGAGTTTCAAAAACCTTGATTTTTGAAAAAAAATACATTAATAATGGCATTCTGTAAAGAATCAGTGTGAGATAATGACATGCTTAATCACATAAGCACAAAACAATCACCAAAATAAATAGAAAATGTCAGAAAATGTTGGTAAACCATTATATAACATTAACTCCTCTGTGGGAAGGTGTTTTGTTTTTTTCTTCTGCCTGACTGCTGTGGGAGTGTGTTTACAGTCTGTGAACAAATGGTTTGGTAATATTTCCAATCACAAGGAAAAGGTCAGATCACTGGCAAATGTGGAGACGGAAAGCTGTATGACAGCAAAAATAAATAAATAAAATATGGATGCGAAGACAGTGATGGAGGTAAGGAGCGGAGAGTGACAGGCTGAGTGACGGATAGATGAAGGAGGACGTATGAAAGTCTGAAGGAAGCGAGGGTGGTGCGGAGGGAAGATAGAGAGATGGAGGAATATTAGATGGAGGGTGGAAAAATAGAGCTAAGGAAGAGGGAGTGAGGGAGGGGGCAACAGTGGGAAGAATGGAGGAGGAAGAGCATGGCATGTGTTGTTTTATTCTTATCCAGAGGCCAGAGAGAGGAGGCAGATACCTGCTGATTATTCTCTTGTATTATCTAACACTAAAGGCTGACATGTCAGTGTGTTTGTTTTGTGGATACACAGAATGTTAGATAAGAGATTCTGGGGGGGAAAACATGCATTCATGTTACTTATTCGATTTTACTCTGTTTATGCTCTACTAATGTTTTGAATAATTTCTTCAAATGCTGTTATCTCAGATGTTTAGAGCCTTTACGTGTTTTTTTAACTGAGATACACTAACAAGATCAAACTAAAAACCAAATTAAACAGAAAAGCAAAAGAGTGCAAGGAATCTGCGTGCTACATTATTATGTTCTAATAGCGCACAAACCTGCAACCAGATACAATGTTGAGAGAAAGTGACATATAATGTGGAGGAAAACAATACACCTACACATGAAAAGCTTTAACACCTATCACTACTACTGCCTCTATGGAGTTCTGTGCATTCATGTGGCTGCTGCCATAATCTTCCCTCGAGCCAAATGTTGTGGGACGCAGCCCTAACGTGAGCATCCAGTTAGAGCTCTGTGCACATGCCTCAGACGTTTTTCTTTTGCTTTTATTGAAATATTTATGCCGTCCTGCAGTGCAGTGCTATACATTACTTTAACATGAGTCTGAAACGAGTGTGTTTCCAGGTTTTCTTTTGTGCTTATGCTTACACAGGGGAATGGGGAAGACTCTTCACATCACAAATGTGGAGACATAAGCGTGCAGCTGAGTGAAGCTTGAAAATGCGTGCCCTTCCTGCTCCATGAGAATAAATGTTTAATGAAGCTGACTTTGACTCTTGACGCTGATAAAATGTTTGATTGAAATGGAAGAGACCTGTGTCCAATGTGTGTGCATTAAAAGAAATTCACACGGCAAATGTGCATATGTGCAAATCTCTGTTTTGTGTGATGAAGATTTCTGAATTTTACTTGTTAGGATATTTTAAGGATACTATAAAAGGTAAGCTTACTGTAATCTATAATTTAGCGTAGTGTATTTCAGGGACATAACAACCATCTTGATTATTATTTTTCATATTTGTCATAGGACCAGTAGCTAAGGGGTGCCACATGGATCAGTGGGAGAGAAGGTGCACCATTTACAGAGGCCATAGTCCTCAACTCAGGTATCCCCAGTTTGATTCCCGGCCCTGGGACATTTGCTGCATGTCCTCCTGTTCTCTTTGCCCTATTTCCTGTCTAGCTACTGTTGAATAAAGGTCACTAGTGACACAAATACCTTAATAAAAAGAACCAGCAGCTCTACTTTAAGCTCCCCTTGGATGACAGACCTGAGACTAACATTTGATGGATGAATGGAAATTGTTTTATATTTGGTGCAATGGTGTCAAATGCTTTTTTTAATGTGAGTGTGTTTATTTTCCACATCAAAGCCACTGTGTGTCAAATGCTACTATAAAATATGGGGAATACAATCAGTAACAATATGAAAAAAATCACAGTGTAATTTACCAAACCAGCAAATGAAACAATACCAGCTGAAGCAAGAAAAATGTTCCCCTGATGTGGATAATTAAATCACAACATAATGTGTAACTAGACACCCACATTAGTTAGTAGCAACAAACTAACCAATCACTAAAAGGGCAGTGAAGTCTACTGTGGTGGCTTAATGTGTGTGCAGTAACACAAATGTATTTTTCCAGTATTTGCAACATCAGATTTTATGTCATTAAAATAAGGGAAATAAGTCCCTTGTTTCCAAGGGACTTATTAACTTAAACAGATAAACGAGGAGAATTTGTTTTTGAATATATTGTCTTGTGTTAACACTGACCACATTTAATGAAAGGCAGTTCAAAGGATTTACATCAATTCGGCATAGCATGTAAGGAAGTTGCTAAAACATATAACAGTTTTTTCTTCAATTACTTCAAAATGAAAGGTTCTGTTGCAATGAAGAAGACCTCAAGGTGTCCAAGGGTTTTTATCAAGTGTCAGAACTGTGTCCTAATGAATGTACTACAGCATCATCAGTGCAGAGCTTACTCATCACTGGCAATGAGTGACTGTGACTGCATCTACAAAGACAGTGAGGTAAAGACCTTGGACAGCTGCGTCTCCAACTGTCCAGAAACAATTTGCCAATCATGCATGTATTATCCAGTTTAATGGAACGCCACGTGGCAAGGAAAGCTTTGAAATGTTACAACATTTTGGTAATTTCTCAAAACTATGAAAAGGGTTGGCTCAGAATAGGATAGAGCTGTGGCTCTTCCTCTATGGCCAGATCATCATGTTTGTAAATGAGAAATAGTTCTCAAAGTGTTCACCTGGATCTGAATGAATTGAGATTATATAT
>CAEGAE010013473.1:0-20196 GCA_903067095.1 Girardinus metallicus | reverse complement strand
TTTTTGTTTTTGCACGTATGCGTTGCCGCATCATCTAATATTTTTTTTTTTTTGTAATTTATATATGTAAAAGTTTGTAAAATCTGATAAAAAGGGGGGGGTTGATCACTTATCTCCCGAAAACGAATGACTGAAACGGAGGGATTTGATCCCCCAAAAGCCAGTTCAAGGGGGTTTGATGAAGGCCGATCTGAACCTAGCTGAGCTTTATTCGTTTAAATGTGGCCATTTTTTTATATAAAACAATAATAATAATAATAATAATGCACATATTTCTCGTTTTTCTTAAAGAATGTTGTTCAGATAATCATATCAGAGGTGGGACCCAGTGGCTCCACATTAGCAGCTCGGATTTTACTGCTTTAGTTCATCCTTTAATACTTTTTCACTTTTATTGGAGCAGTTTCTGTGGGCAGGTAAGAGGGAGATGAAGAAAAGAATGTTTATTTGATTCTTTAACTGTGCTGATGCAGCCAGGAGCCAGTTAGGTTGAAAGATTAAACAAACGCAACAAAATAATTCCTTTTACGTAGCTTTAAATGCAACATTTCATGTAATATGAAGGGTTAACACAAAGTAGAAAAGAGTTTGTAATTTTCTGTCTGTGGAGAAAAGTTTAAACGGATTTCTAGAACAATTTGATTTAAAAACACGCAAATCCTGTTATTCCGGCACTTCCACGTTGTTACCAGCAGGGGGTGCTGATTCCACGAGCGCTTAAAACACAGAGGGGAATCGGTGAAAATAGGCAGTCATAATCAATAAATCAGAATATTTATTCACTCCAGCAACAGATTAACAATTTTAAAACAAAAATATACGGTTAATATAAAGTATGATTGAAGGTTATTTTAGAAATCTGATAAGTTCATATTTTAATTAATTGAATATGACTTTAAGGTGAGTTCCCAGCCTAATAAACGTTCGAATGCTGCACTTTCTCACCTAACTGGGTTCTGGTTTTGGTTCCCAACATGCAGGCATGAGCCGGATCTCCCAGAACCGCTCCTGTGAACAAGTGGGCCCTTCTGGGCTGCAGCTTGTCGAGGTTTCAGTGTTTAATGGTTGAATAGAGACTCCTCTCCTTTTTCGTCTCTGTATCCTGTGGAGCTTCGTCCTCTTTTCTTCTGCCATCTGTTTTTTTTTATTATTATTATTGTAGGCAATCTGTCAAGAGTTTCTACACACGTCTGTGTCAGATCTTATCAGATCGTGAGGAAGAAAAGCAGCCAGATGTGGCACAACCTGAAAAATCAGACTGAACGTTTTTTTTTGTTTGCAGCTGGAAAAGTGGCACCCATCACGTTTCTCTCTTTTTCAGTCGCACTGATCTGCTTTTCCTGCTGGGTTATTATTATTATTACTGTTATCAATTATTATTGCTGCTGCTGCTGCTCTGTGGCTGTTGTAATAAAAATACAAAGGCTCTTTGACAGGAAAAATAACTATGATGTGAAATAATTTCAATCAAAAATAAAATGTCTGTGAATATGTTTCAGCTGACTGGTCATGTGTGGGTTTTCATTTTAAATTTATTTTAGGAAAACAATGCAAAAATTCCAAATTTTTTTTAGAAGAGAAAAAACCAGAGACTGAAATACTTTTTATCCAAAGAAAAATCTCAAAAGTAAAATACTGTTGTAGTTTTTGCATATTTAATTTTTTTAATGTACTTTCTCTTAATTCTTTTCCCCTTTTTTTAAATGAATAAAAAAAAAAAACGCCAATATAATTAAATTAACAGTTGAACTTAAGTGACAGCATTCAATCTACAGCAATTATTGATATTTTATAAGTTACCCACTGGTTCCATTTTTCTCTCGTTTTAGAAAGGAGGTTTTTGCATGTATTTGACCCTTCTAAGCCACCGTACTCGGATACATTAATGCACACACAGACGGCTGGTCCTCAGCTTTTACTTTATCAAAACATATCCAACAAACTGGAGACATTACTGTGACCATGGCTTGATCGCTGTTTAGGTGGCAAACTTCTTCTGTCGGACAGGAGCGGGGAGCTGAGACACGATGTCCACCAGGGGGCGCTCCACCACAACCAGAGACAAATCCTCCAGCAGGTTCACAGACAGCAGGTGCTGCGGGACAAAGCAACAACACTGTGGAAAAGGTCTGTGCACTGAAAGAAATGCTTGGCAATATTTATGATTTGTTTTCTACCACATCGTGGTAGGGGCATTGCAGACAGAAAATAAAGTAAATTTCTGCCAGAAATCTCAGAAATTTTCTAGAAAAACTATGAAATTTGAGTTTGAAATGTAGAAAATTTCCTGGAAAAAAATGTTTTAGGCTCGTTACTAAAAGTTTCTGGAAAAGACTTTTAAAAGTTAAAGTTTGAAATGTCAAACATTTCCTCGAAAAACTTTTTGAAACTCAGAAAATTCTAAAAATTTAACTATTTTGACTGTTCAGTTTATCTCTTGAAAATTTCTAAGCCTAATCTCAAAATTGGAGTTTCTTCTAGAAAATTTTCAAATTGAGAAATTTTCAAGCCTTTTTTATATATTCCAGTAAATTGAAATTGAAATTTTTTTTTTTTTACCCTTTGAGATCTACAGATATAAAGGGCATTTTAAATAAAATCTATTATTAATTTCTGAGATTAATCTCAAATTTCTTTTTACTTTTAAAACTCAGGAAATTTCCATGTTTTATCTAGAAAATTTCTTATATTAATTTCAGATTTTTTTTCTGTCAAACTGTAGACTTTCCAAACCCAGAAATGTACTTCTTTTTCTACCTACAATGGCTCTGATATGCAGTTGCAGTTTTCTGATTATTTTGCAGGAAAAAGTTTGTAACTTCAGATTTTTCAGCCCAAACTGCAGAGCTTCAGACGCATTCAGAGCGTGGAGGTTTCACCTGGAAGTTCTTGCAGGTCTTGAAGGCGTGGCTTTCTCTGAGCCTCTGTGGCTGAGGAAGACTCCGGAGGATCATCTGATTGTGGAACTTCGTCTTCGCTTCAGGAAGAGGCTGTGCAGATAAAACAGTAAGGTGACCAAATTGTGCTTCCCTGAACAGGTTAGAAAAGGTCTAGTTACACAAAACATTTTCATTACTTTTTTTTTTTTTTTTTTTGCACAAAATCATTCCTAGGCAATGAGATTTAACTGTTTTAGGGCATCTTGTTATTTTAAATCCAAATAATCTGCTGCTGGCCAACTCAACATTTACACTCAGACATAAAAATGGCTGTTAACAGATGAGCAATTATACAACCATACGTCTTTGAAAAGCATTAGTCGTGCCTCCTGTACAACCAACAAGAATCCAGTAAGTGGTTTCGGGAGGATAAGTCAACAACAAAATACTTGTCTTTTCCAGCAGCCATTGTACAGCACATACAGTGGTAAAACCAGCTGACCAAACGTGCTGGAACTCAGTTTGGGTTGCTGGGTAACGATCAGAAGGTTTTTAAACATCTAATTTTCCAGAAACCAGAAAACATTAAATATGGCTGGATTCTCTCCAGCCCTGTTGAGTCCACTTTACTCAAACTCCAGTCCGTTTGTCTAGATAGTCCGGTTCGTTTGGGGAGGTGTGAATGCGGACTCAAACTCTGATAAAAGTGAACTCTGGTGCGGATTGAATGCATATGCAAACAGCAAACGGACCGGAGATCGCTCCAAAAGCAGGAAGTGGACTACAGAGCAGGGCACTCTGGGTAAATACAATCAAAAAATGTTTTAGCCTAGTGCTAGTGGGAGAAATGACTCAAGGGATTTTAAGACAAAAGATAAATCTCACAACCTCTAAAATCTGATGCTACTCAATTTTTGTGAAGAAGAAAGTAGCTCTCAGTGTTTTCTTGAGAGGTTTTTGTGTCGTTTCATGCTGTGGTTCTTGGTGCAGTGCCCCCACAGGTGAGGAGGGGAACAGGTTTGAAATTAGTTTGGTTTGTTTGACACAGTGTAAGAGAACTGCAGCTGCTGAAAATGTCATAAATGGTGCAATTTTGGTCCCCAACTGAACTGAGTCTACTGACTATCAGACATGAAAACATCCTTAATGCCAAAAAACGGCTCTTTTAATCGCTTACACTGTTTTCAGTAGCAGTCGAGGCCCAAATTTAAGTACAAAAACATACAAAATGTGAATTTTCCATAACCATTTCCCTTTAAAATGCTTCTGAATGACAGAGTGTTGCTGAAGAATTGTGACCGGGTGACTTTGCGTACCAGACTCTGGTCGATGATGCAGAACATGAACATGTCGTGCAGCATGATGTGCGCCGGGTTGTTGGGGTTGAAGGTGATGCGGGTGACGGGCGTGTCGCGCTGCAGCCACAGCGGGTGCAGGCCCTGCCTCTGCAGCTGCCGGCTCCACTCGCTGTACTCCTTCTGCTTCAGGGAGAACTCAAAGATCTGCAAACCAACGACACAAAGTCAGCAGGTTCGATCCTCTGGGTGAAACAGACACGTCGCCGAGGCGCCCACCTGCTGGTCGGCGTGAACGGAGACGAGGTTGCCGCTGGTTGGGTGGATGGAGACGGCCGTGGGGCAGGAGCTGTAGGCCGGGACCGAGCAGTGCAGCTGCAAATCACAACAGATTCTGTTTCCTGTCGCTGTTCTGCTCCATGATGTCCAAACAAAAGCAAACATCGGAGCTCACCTTCATCTTTCGAAGGTTGAAGACGTGGATCTCGCAGTCTGTGTTCGCCGTCGCGAGCCACTGGCCGTCTTCGCTGGGAGACAGGATGTGGATCGGCTGTTTGGAGCCTGAAAACACAAAAAAAAACATTAAAAGTCAGGGAATATTTAATACAAATGGTGAAAAGTGACTAAATGATACATTTCTGCAAGGTTTCACCTCCAAACGACAGTTTATTAGGGCTGAAATAATTAATTGGAATAATTGTGACTAATTGATAATTCAAATAATCGTCAACTAATTTAGTAATCAATTGATCATTAACTGGACTCAAAAAAAGAGAACAAAACATTCAGAGCAGCAATTAAACCAAAACGATACAGTAAATATATACATTATGCATTTAGAATAAAACAAAACTTTGGTTGTCTTTGAGATATCTTTCACCCAGAACTCCTAAAGTTCAGTTTTAGCTTCACCTGGTTCAGATTCAATTGGTCAACACAAAAATTTGTCAACAGATAAGTTCTATACTGTATTAAGGCGGAAACGATTAATTGAATTAATCATGATTAATCGGTTATTGAAATAATCGTCAACTAATTTGGTAATCGATTAATCGTTAACTGGAACATACAGACTCAAAAACAGGCCGGTTTCTGAAAGAACACCACCCTCAGAGCAGTAATTGAGTTGAAACTGTACAAAAAACAAATACATTTTGCATTTGCAATAACAAAACAACTTTGTCTGTAAATAACTTTTACCCAGAACTCCTGAAGTTCAGTTTTAGCTTCCACTGGTTCAAATTCTGTAAAAAATAAAGTAAAATCCCTACTGAGCACCGTTTGCCCCCTATTAGTAATTGGTTAATCCAAATATTAACTGTATTGGTGCTGAAACGATTAATCATGACTAAAAGATTGTTGAAATAATTGTCTAACTTAGTAATCAATTATTTGTTAACTGGAGCATTTAGGCTAAAAAAAAACAACATATTCAGAGAAGTTATTAAACCCAAACTGTACAGATTTTGTATTTAAGATGAAAATACTTTTATCTGTAAATACATTTTACCCCAAACTCCTCAAAAGCTAGTTTTAGATTCCCCTTGTTTAAACTCATTAAAAGAATGTTATGTTACTCCATTTTAGGCAATAAAATGTTTATTTTCTTCTTTGTCGATTTGCATCATTACCTCAGGAGTTAGCCAATCAGAAGTTTCTGACGCTATGACATCATCATCTGCCTCTGAGCAGCAATCCAAACTAACATCCAGCAGCGAAACTCACCAGACTTGTGTTTGAGGGTGTGAAGGTATTTACAGTCCGTCTGGTCGAGAGCGACGACGACGACGGAGGAGAGGCTGGAAGAGGCGAACAGCCTGCAGGAGTCCGAGGAGAAGCAGAGCTGATGCACCGACTTCAGCTCTCTGGGCAGCTTGGACACCTGCATGGAGGACGAGACGATGGATACAAGAGACGAGTTCCTGAAATGTTTCTACATGCTGCGCTTTAAATATCAGGATAAATACAATTAAGACCATAAAACAGCTGAAATCATTTCTAGTTGAGATGTTCCTTTATCAAAATACTCCACTGATTGCAGCTGTGACTTTTGGTATTAATACTCTTTATGCTTTTTAATTAAAATATGTATTTTTTTTCACAGTTTTTGCTTCATTGAAATACACTGAAAATCTCTAGAATTTTTCAAAATTTGGCAAAACCTTTACTCTCTCTGAAAGCTAAATACTGTAAGCTATAAACTCCATTCAGAGGTTAAACAGATCATAAGGCTTTTGCCTAACTTCAAGTGAAGCAGCTTGTTGCTGTCTGCTGCAGTTCTTCAAAAATTGAGATTTAAGCTTCGTGCAATATTTTACAATTTTCCAATGTAATCATTCTTCAGCTGCTGCAGAGTGCGCCCTCTAGTGACTGACGCTATTCAGCTTTTACTGGTGTTTCACAAACAAACCTCTGCTGTTTTTACAAACTTCACTCTACAGAAATAATTTATGCATCAAGACGTAGCCACAGGTGTCTGCGTTGAGGAAATATACGAAGCACTGCTGTAGGTTTTACAGTTTTCTGTTGAGTTCAGTCAAATTTCACTGTTAAAATCTGTACTCTGTTATAAATGTCCAAATCTGAAAGCTTAAATAAAGAAATCCAGCTCTTTGTTTAGCTTTTTGCTGATGAAAATGTGCGTTTCCTCACCTTCTGGATGCTGACGTTGTTGCTGCTGAGCTGCAGCCTGTAGAGACGAACGGCGGCGGCGGTGGCGTAAGCCAACCAGCTTCCACACGGAGACAACGTGCTGCAGCAGATATGGTCCTCGCCCTGCAGGGGGCAGCAAACACAACAATCGGTTCAAGTTTGATGACTTGTGGTGTTTCACACAAAGGAAACTCCAACAGAACCAGAACCAGTCGCTACAAACTAGGGCCCAATGGTTGTTTTTTTCAGCAGTTAGAAAGGTTAGTTCCTGTTTCTGTCTGAAATGATTTAAATACTTTCAGAGTAGAAAAAAAAAACACTTAAATCCAATAATCTAATTTACTGAATCAGTCTCATGTTTTCCTGTTTTGCAAAACAGAAAAAAAGTAAAAAAACAAAAGAAATTTTTAAGGGAATTAGTACAGATTAAAAAACAAAAATTGTAGTTATATTTCATTGTAGAGTTGACCTGAAGTCAATAAAACACACTAGTCAAACAAGATGGCGGTTCTGGGCGTGGTGACATCACTCTGAACTTTGGAAACCCAAACGGTCCAATGGTGAAAAAAATCCAGATTTTCCAAAAGTTAAATATTCAAAAATCAAAAATTCGATTAATCAAAAAGGTTTGATTTATCACACAGCCCTACTGTGAAATTAAAACTGATTAAATAAATAAATCCTAAAATATTTGGCTAACATGATGATATCAGTTTTTTCTGCTTTTAAAATGACCAACCAAATAATACACCCTGAATGTTTTCCTTCAGAATAAAAGCTGGAACCAGTCAAACCATTTCAACATGTGGAACCCAGATGGTTACCGTGGAAACACAACCCAACTGTCCCCTACCCACCTTTGTCTTCAGCTGGATCAGTTTCTCTGGTTTCCTCTTCACAGGTAGACTCTCTCCAGGTGTTCCTATCAACACACGGTAGAGAATATAATCACTTTAAGGATAAACAAATATAAAAATATGACGCTAATAACTGAAAATTATGATTTGTAAAATATTTAAAATTAGGTAACTTAGCCTAATTACAACATTATTTACAGCTAAATTTCTGCTACATGCTAAAGTTAGGGTAGATCTATGGGATACTGGTTCCTAGGTGACGACCGGGACTCTGCTGGGGTTGCTAGGTTACAGGCTGGGATTTGCTGGGGTTGCTAGGTAACGGGGCAGTGCCTGCTGGTTTGTGTCCTTACATTTGGGAGGTTTTTGAAACAACTAATTTTTCAGACATCAAAAAAACATTAACTTATTGCCATAAAACAGCTGTTTGGTTTTTTTTAAGCACTTGGGCAGTTTTTAGAAGCAGTAGAAACCCCAATGGACGAACGAAAAAAAACATGCAAAATGTGAATTTTTCAATAAGGGTCCCCTTTAAAACTAAACAACACATTTTTTTTCCCAGATAAACTTTAAATTGTTCTTTATATTCTGACATTTTCGTGTAAATTTGTTTAATTCTGCAATATTTGACTTCGCGCTGTCTCAGTGCTGCCCTCTTTGGGCTGAATGCCGGCTACTGCAGTTGAATTTTTCTATTGGTTCCATCACATTAAATCTTGATTCATCTTTACTGAATGCAGTGCTTAGGAAAAGAGAGGCGGCTGAGGCAGAACTCGCTGTTCACTCAGTCAGGAAGGTTAGTGCAGAGCGTTTGGTGCTTCACGTGTTTCCGCTGTAAAAGTCTAATAACAGAAGAAAGTCACTAGATTTGTCACTTTAAAAGAAAAGTCATGAAATGTAGCAATAAAGTCGCTAAATCGGCCATCCTCGTCCTGACCACACCCCTAATTAACTCCCTACGCTCATCCCCAGTCTTGGCCACGCCCCTCGATGTGCCGTGGCTCCGCCCACTTTGGTGGAATTTATGCTTTTATATCAAGTTCAGTTACACTTTGTTTGGCATTAATAAAACTAAATATCTGCACCTTTTGAGCTAAATCTGTTTCTGAATAAATAAAAACACTTCAAAATAAAATGCTAATATATATATTTTTGAGTTTGTGTTAAATATTTAAAAATTAAAAAAAGTGGGTTTAGTTTGGCATTTAATGTCCACAGAGTGAACAGTGTCACATTGAGGTGCTTTATGTCTTTGTGATTTGGTTTAATGGGTTTTCTCACCATTTCTGTCGCTCTCTCCAAGCCTCCACAGCTCCAAATGGTCCGGGAACTGGAAGAGCAGAAGTCCAGCTTTCTTTGCACAGCTAACAAGGTTTCTCTGTAACAGAGAGGATGCAGGTCATTTCCAGCCAACAGCAGCTATTTATACTATACAGTCGTGAAAATATTAAGACATGACGTAAAAAAAGAGTTTTTTGTTCACATATTTGGATATATGGATATTTAACATCAACAAAACAAATAAAAGAAAATACATTTTTAAGCTTTTTTGGAAAAATACAATAAAAATGCAGCTTCTGAAGTAGTAAATTAGAATATCTCAGCATCACGTGATTAAATATCATTACTTAGGAGTTTAAACTAGATTTTTTTCCTGTTTAAGCATTAAATGTCTAGCTTGTTGCGCTCCTGACACTTGAGGAAAGAGAAAACATGGCAAAATCCACTCAGAAAGAGGCTCTGCTAAGAGATTTAAATAAATTTAAACTGAAATCATGACCAGGTCCAACTGTTCAAGTGAGTTCATCCAGGAAGGCGACAGCAAGATGCTACATGAAGTCTCCTAAAACCACTAAATATCATCAGTGTTGATATGTCTGAATCAATTCATAAATATTTAAAAAGGGAGACCAATTTTTTTCATGAGGATAGATTTATGCTCATAAATGTTCCTGCATACGTCCAATTATTAAACATGTTTCTGAAAACATCCTCTTATGTTTCATTCAACATCATCTGCGCTCTCTTTGCTCGCAGATGATGTTGCTGCCTCCTGGGAGTGAGGGATTGTTTTTTTATTTCATATTACTTCGTCTTATACACAGTAAGATTTTCTCTTTCTGGACTCACATGTGGGAAAGCAATTATACGAATCGCAGATTCCTGGGTGTTCTTCTCCACTTTGTCCAGCAGGGGTCTCACCGCCAACTGGGTGTCCATACCTGAAACGAACCAATCAGTTCATCTTTAAGCTTTAAACATATTTTTCTTTTCTTTTCCAACAAATGAAGGCTTCATCTGAAGACATAGTTGAACAAGTGAGACAAAAACCTCAATGCAAAGTAAATATGACACTCGGATGTAGCAGCGAATCAACTCTGACCTCCAGAAACCACGGCGGTGTCGGTGTGAACCAGCGCCCTAACGTCATGCGAGTGGTTCTTAAAGGTTCTGGTCTGGACCCAGAGCTTGTCCTGCTCTCCCACAGTGGAGGAGATGAACTGGAACTGGACAATGGTTCCTTCAGACGTCCCGGCGATCACACTGCTCTCATCCTGTCAAACACACCATTTCTTTATTTTTTTTTTCTTCAGATAGTGGTATTTACATTTCTTATGATAAATACAGAACTGTAGATATGACTTAAGCTAATAAATAAGTAAATAATCAGTTCATATTCAACATATGCTCTTCTTCTGTCTCTACCCCGTTTTGTAAAAACAGAAATGAAGAATATAAAAACAAATAACAAAGGCCCAGACAGTTTTACTATAGATCAACATTACTCTATGCCGAGTCAGTGAATCTTGGTTAGGTCTGGACAATATGATTGAAAAACATATCACAATACTAATTATGATACTAGCCAATAATTATAATAACTTGATAATTATTAATTAGTTTTTTGTTTAAAATATTTGAATTTTTGCCAAACTGGTATCGTGACATTTCCTCTTTTACCCACAGTTATTTTTTTGCCGTTATTTTTTATTTTTAAGCAGTTATTAGGCACAGAGGCAGAACCTGAAACTGCTGCTGGGCAAGTTACTCAACGGTTTGTTGCTAGGTAACCAAAGAGTGAGTAAGTGAGTTGTTGCTAGGTAACCAAAGAGTGAGTAAGTGAGTTGTTGCTAGGTAACCAAAGAGTGAGTAAGTGAGTTGTTGCTAGGTAACCAAAGACAGAGAGTTACTTGATTCCACAAGGAGAGGTTAAGAGGCTAAAGACTTTCCTCTGACTACATCTCCCAGAATGCTGTGTGATGTTTTCTAGAAAATTGCTGAGATTAATCTCAAAATTTCTGAGTTTTTCAAGCAAATTGTCAACTTGCCTTTTTTTTTATCTAAAAATTTTCTGAGTTCTTTTCCGGCAAATTTTAGACTTTTCAAACTCAGAAACTTCTAGTTTTTTGTTGTGTTTTTTTTTTTTTTGAAGAAAATTTGAGTTCTTTCTAGCAAATTCTTGGCTTTTCAAACTCAAAAATGTTCTTGCTTTTTCTAGAGAAAATATTGAGATTAATCTCAAAATGAGATTTTCAAATTCAGTTTTTTCTAGAAAATTTTTGACTATTCAAACTCAGAAACTGTCTTGAGTTTGATATCTAAATTTTGGAGTTTTTTATTGGAATTTAACTTTTATTTCTATCTTCTATGGTCCTAATATGCCGTTGTACATATTTGCTACAAACCCAACCCCTTTGTCTTGGGTTTCCTACCTGTGAAGCGGCCAGAACCAGGACATCCCACTTAGTGACCAGATAGGTTCTGACCAGAGTTCCAGTCAACCCGTCCCAGATCTGGACCTTTCCTGCAGAATCGCCGCTGATGATGGTGTGGTCGTTCAGAAAGGCGACGCTCCAGACCACCACCTCCCGGCTCTTTGAGGCTCCAACGCCTCGGTCCACCAGAAGCCTGTGAGTCGGATGGCCTGCAGTCAGAACCACACAAGAGGAAATAACGGACCCAGAACCCAAAAGCTGAGTAGATTTTCTGTATGGGTCGCTTCAGGATAAAGTTACCTGTTTCCGAGTCAAAGATCCTGATCATGTCCATCATTCCTGCTGCTATCTGAGCACCAGACGGATGCCAGGACAGCGATATGATCCGACCTGAAGGATTAAAAATTCATCTGATTTTTCTGATCGATCAACCTGTGACTCCAGTGAGTTAGTCTTAATTTATCATGCAATTAATTGATTTATTACTTACTATGACAGGGCTATTCACTATTACATAACATAATTAATTACTGTCTTGTTATAGTGTTCTACATAGCAGGAAATATGTAAACTAATTAAGCAATTCGATAAGTTTAACTTTGACTAAACCATGACAAATTGTATTTTTCTAGCCATTCAGAGGTGGACTTTCTTTCTCTAGTGTTTTGTTTTTCTTTCTAAAGTCTTTATAAAGAAAGAAAGTGTGTAATTTGTTACTGTGCAGTTTAAAGTGTGAGTGGTGGGAGACTCACTTTTCTGTCTGCTCAGGTTCCTCTGAAACTGAATCCTGTCCTCCAGGACCTCAAACATCTTCACAGTCCCGTCTTCACAGCCAGCCTGTCAGAGAAAACAGACCTGGATCAGTCAGACCCAAAACCCAGCCTAAATCTAACTGGGACCAGGCCTGTCACTGTACCACATTTTTCTGGACGATAAATTGTCCCAGAGGTTTTTACAATAAACAATAATATTGTTGTTTAGAGACCATTTTCCAGTAATATAACCGTAATGGCATAATAATACAAGATCACATTCTCACAGATCAACAAACTTTAAATTCTAATGAACATTTAACATTTTAAAATGTCAGTGTCAAAATTATTTAAATAGCACTTTTAAAAGCTCGGTTAAAACTGCAATACAAAGAAATTGACACAGTAGAATGAACAAAGAATGAAACTAAAACATCACAAAAGAAAGTTACAGTATCAGGCCTCAATTAAATGTCAACATATAAAAATAAGTTTCAAAAAGCGATTTAAAATTAGCCAGATTGTAGTCAGATCTAACCTGAAAAGGTAACTTATTCCAGAAAATAGGAAATATCCAAAATAAACAACAGAAACAACAAATAAAATGAATTATGAAGTCTCTGTAAACAAAACTGCCCTTCAAAAACAGGAGACAGTTTAGACCAAAAGACCAGATTGGAGACTTTTGTCATCCAGTTTTTGGTAGAAAGAGGAAAACAATAAATAATGCAAATGGAAATTATTCAATTTGTTTTAACTTATCATGCAATTAAGTGGGACGTCTACGCACCGCCAGCAGTGTCCCCTGGCTGTTGCCGCTGATTGTCCAGATTGGTCCTCCGTAGGCCTCGATGCTGTACCGAGGCCTCAGGTTCTCCAGGTCATACTCTGTGATCTCCCCGTTCAAACCGGCGCTGAACAAACGACGGCCGACCCAGCAAAGCGCCTCGATGGACCGCCCGTCCCGCCCGGCGATGACCTGAGCATCAACAGATCCGGGAATCTGTTCAGCTGAAGGGGAGACGGTGGAAACGTTCAAACTAACCGCAGGTTTAATCCTTTACCTTCTCCTGGAAGTAGTTGTCGGCAAAGTTAAAGATCTCCACAGCGCCGTCTGCTCGGGCCACAGCCAGCCGCTCCGTGTGGCTGTTGAAGGCCATGGACCGGATGGCGCTGGGCATGTAGTCAAAGAATCGGACCCGGTGCACCTTAAACTCCCCCATTTGGATCTGGGGCAGAAAAAAAAACACAAGAATATGAAGAAAATAAATAACCAGTTCTAAAGTCCTTAAACATTATAACTATTAAGTGTTTTCTCTGTATCTCAGAGAATATACTTTAAAACAAAGTTCCTAAAAATAAAGGCCAAAAAAGCATTTGCTTGTAGTTGAACCCATTTGTGTAGAGTTTTAAGCTGACATCAGTTAAAAAAAACATAAAATCCAATTATTAAAAAACGACTTAAACCACCAAAAAATATAAATAAAACATTCAATGACATATTTTTAGTTCGTAATACTTTCTTAAACGTTTTAAATCCTAAACTGCACAATAATAATTTCTTAAATCTCTGAAAAAACATGATATATACATATAAAACCTTTCATCGTCTCATTACTAATTATTCCGTCATAACCAGCAATTAAAATTGCATTATTATTTACGGATTCGATGAAAATTCAGCTGAATTTATCACTTTCTATTTATATTATTGTTCTTATTAGATATCAGAACCTTTAATGGGACAAATGTATCAAGAAGCCTCTCAGTTGGCTGTAAACTCCTGTTTAAATGTAAAAAAGAAAATAACAGTTAGCGCCAAAAGCTAACGATAACTGAAGCGAGCTGTCGTTTAAAAGCACTAAAACGCCTCCTAACTTAAGTACAACAGTTAAAAACTTTCTAAAACTCTCTCTTTCTTTTATTTTCAGCCAAACTCACCTTAGATTTAACGCTACACGTTTCAAAACATCAGGAACCACGTTGATAACGACCCGGAGCAGGAAATCTAGGAGGAAGTGCGTCATGACGTAACCTGCACGCGTCACTTTCCGGTTGGCGGGAAGCTGAACGTAAACAGAACAGTTCGCGTTCCTTGAACAGTCGTTTCGGCTTTATTTTAATGAACTTTTTCATGCTGATTTAAAGACGCTGCGGCTGGTTGGTTCTCAGCGGGATGGTTCAGATATTCATACGGTAGGAACTGCGGTATTTTTAATTTTATTTCACCGGAGGTTTTCGTATTTTTAGCGGATAATTTCCCAAAAGATCCAGAATAACAGCAGCAGGTTTAAGATTTGACAAAAGTATTAAAAGACGGATAGAGGAGCTTATTTGTGAGTAATAAAAATAATCATAAAAGTTTGTTTTTTTTAACTTCCCTCTAAAGCTATTCAAATATTTTTTCTAACAGGTGCTCCTCAAATATAGTTCCGATGTATAAGCTGCAGGCTTAAACGTTTTAATTTTAATTAAGTAATGTTATAAACCTTATTTATTATTTCCTAATTTATTTGAAATTCACAAACTATCATTAATTATTTTTAATCTATATATTAATATAACAAATATTAATAAATAATAATAGTTCTGCAACTATCTCATTATGTAGCAAATAAAAATATAATCAGATAATTTTATATTTTTGTAATTTTATGAACTAAAAATAGTCACGATTGTGGGATGCTTTATGTTAATATTTTTTAAAAATTTATTTTGTTTTTAATTTTCTGTTCACACCATCATTTTCTTCAGTTCATTGGTAATTTTGCTGTTATTTTTCTGTATGTTTTCCAACAGCTGATTAGCACTGGGATGCCTGCAGTGCCTTGCAAAAGTATTTACCATAAACCCCTTGAATTGCTCCAGATTTCATTTTTATTCGAGATTTATGTGACAGATCTAATCTACTTTGTGTTGTTCTAGCGCTTAAAGTCCCAGAAAAGTACATTGAATATTGTGGTGGTAACATGACAAGAATGGTGTAAATACTTTTGTACGACACTATATAAATATTGTTCTGTTCTTATTAATCTTTTTAATGTTAAACTGTGACTATAAAAACATCTCACGAGGTTTGCATGAGAAATAAACATGCAAACATTCTCTCCTGTTTTTCTCTATGAAGAATTTTCTCTGTTTTAGTTGCAGAAGTAATGACAGAACTTCCTGCTTAACCGGACGGTACCATGTGTTTGTGCTCCTGCAGGGGCAGCGTGGACGGCAGCAGCCCTCCAGAGTGGCTGCTGGTGGAGCTGCAGGGAGAGATGATGTCCAGACGCAACTCTGGGCTGGCGGGAAACGTGATGGGGGACCTGCTCTATACCAAGGAGGTGCAGATCCTTCACACTCAATGAAAACATCCAATTCATATTTTAACTGGGCTGAAACAATTAATAGTGATGAATTTAGTAATTGATTGATTATTAATGGGAGAATAAAGACTCAAAAAAAGTCAATTTGCTTTAAGAAAAGCATAATCAGATCAAAAATTAAACCAGAGCTGGAAAAGAAATATATGTAGTTTGCATTTAATTTTCTTTAAAAAGAGAAAACTTCTCTTGTTCTACATCAAACTGTTCCTATTTACTAAATTACAGAAATCTTAGTTAAAAAAAATAATTGTTTTTTGTAACTTTCTTTAAATTTAATATCAGAGTTAATTGCCTTTCAAACATATTTTGCTTTCCTTCCGCAAACGTCTCCAAGGCTTTTCAATTGTGAATTGAAACTACCTTTTCAATTCACACGTATTGTTTTTAATTCCAAGGTTTGGTGCTGGAAAAGTTCGAAAACTTACCTTGCAAAGTTCTTTAATTTTTACTCTGGTGAAAAATGTACAGAACCTGCAAACATTTTCACTCGACAAAAGAAATAAAAAAGTTAAACATCCACAGTTTTGTGTTTTAGTCTCTCAACGTCCTGTGCTGTTCGTCTTTTGGCCACCAGGGGGTGCCGGTGCTGATCGTAGGACATCACATCCTCTACGGGAAGCAGGTCAAACTGGAGAAACCCTTCGCTGTCCTCACCAAGCACTCCGGACATTCACAGGACACTGATGCTGCCGGTGACGTTGCCATGGAAACGGACCAGCAAGAGCCTTCCTCTTCCTCATCCTCCTCCTCCACGTCCTACTCGGTGTCAGCTCTCATCAAACGGAAACTGATCTTTAAGACTCGCCCCAAACCCATCATCACAAATGTTCCCAAGAAAGTATAGAAGGACGATTACTGGCCGGTCCAAACGGGTCAGAGGCTGGTTCTGTGTTGTAAAGTGCTGCTCTGTGACGTTGCTCCTCTGTTTGGGTTTAACTGTTTTTCTCTCCTAACGTAATTAAATGATATCTAAATTGCAGGACAGGTTTTGATTGTTGCCTTATAATCTGTTCAGTTGGTTTTTGCTTCATCAATCCAGTTTATTTAAATCAGCCACATTTATTTACAGCTCTGATAAACATGTGTCAAAAATACACCGAGGCTGAAACAATTAATCGGATTGATCATCATGAATTGATTATTGAAATAATTGTCAACCAATTTAGTAATCAATTAATCATTAACTGGAATATTCAGACTCCAAAAAAAAGCCATTTGCTGGAAAAACACATTTGTCTGTAAATGTTTTTGCTTCACCGAGTTCACATTTACTAAAAGAATGCGATGCAATAGCATTTTAGTTAATGCATTTTCTTATTTAAAAAAGGGAATTCTTTGTTTTTTTGCATATTAAAATGCATTTCTAATATTGTATAAAAAGCCATAAGTGGTTAAATTCAAAAATCTGGTTTTATCCGTTTAATTGGTTAATCATCAGAATAATCCGTAATGATATAAAATAACCTGATAACTCTTGGTCTTAAGAAAAGGATGATAAAGCAGTAGGTACAAATAAGTGCAGCAGTTAGAAACAGACGTCTTTCAATGAGGATTTTTGTTCTAAATTGGATAAAAATTGTACTCAGTTTACATGTAAGAGTGGTTTTCAGCTATTAATTTATATTCATATTCATTAATTTATTTTAAGGTATTTTACACATTCCCTATAAAATTTAAGTTAGTCTTCCTAATTTGACAATCTGTTCAAGTCACAGTGGTTAAAATAAGTTTGGACCTCCCGCCTTCAGAGCAAAACCACTATCTGACCAGCAGGGGGCAGCAGTGACAAACTGAATAAAACGTCCAGGTTCCATTCAAAAATCATCAGAAAACATGTTTGCTGACAAACATTCAGAGTCTTCCTCTCTGCTGCAGCAGCAACAACGTGTTACCAGAATGCTAATGGTAACATTAGCGTGTGTGTTTGATGAAGGCACTTCCACACGTTTAAAAAAATGGCCGCCTGTCAGAGGCCCCCATGACTGAATGGACCAATTCATTGAGCAGCTCACCGATAAACACTTCGCAAGCCTCTAAACTTGTTTTCCAAAGTCAAAAAACATGAATTTAGTGGAACCGTTGCCAAAGGTGGGGATAGGTGCCAATTTTGGGTCCTGAAATGGCAAACAAGGTCCAGAGATTGATGTTATCCCCTGGAATTAAACTAAATTTCAAAATGATTATGAAGAAAAGTGAAAAAACTGTCAAGGATTTTTATTTTTAAGTGAGATCCAAAAGTAAGAAACAACCAGGTGGTCTAGTTTCATATCTTTCAGTACACTTGAAATGAGACAGAACTAACTTACTAGTAACTTTTCAGCAAAATCTTGGAGCTTAGTTCAAGAAAATAATTCCTTAATGTTGATTTGAAAAGAGCGCTTATTAACATGTTATAACGTGGGGGGAAAATGTCTTATAGAATGTGCTGTAAGTAAATAATAATAGATCAATTACATTAATTATGTTAATTCGTTATTTAAAAACAAATTCAAATTTGTTCGATGATTTGTTCGAAAGATTTGTTTGTGACCAAAAAAACCTGAAACAAGAAATCCGTTAGCTGTTGAATTGTCTCTGAAAAAGTTACATCGTTTAGGATTTGGCTTCCGCTGTCGCTCCAAGATGGCGGACCGAGAATCAAGAACTCATGACATCTTAAAAACGCATTTTTTTTTCTTTTAATGTAGAAGTCCTTTTTGAATCTATACATTTAAAATTGAACAAAACAACAGGAAAAACATAAATTAAAAGAAAAAGTCCCACTGGAGACACGCTCCCGGATTTTATAACTTAAACCTCTTTGGTGTTCAGTCTTTACACGGTTTTGAACAAAGTCCATCCGACGTAAAATGACCCAAATATCAACACTTAAAAGAACAATGTTCGATAGAAAAACATCACTGCTACACAAATGAAAGCTGGCATCCTAGGAAAATGTTTAACACAATCTCTGAATTGGTGAATGAAACTATAGTAGAGGCTGTAAACGGAGACTTGGACCCTTATGAACAATAAATTAGTCCGGACAGCACCAGAAATCCAGCTGCTTGATGATTCAGATGTTCTGCTTGGAGCAGGTAATTGTGCTGTTGTTGACCAGCGGGACGGAGCCAAAGCTGCTGGGTTCAGACTCCTAAAAACCAGTCATAAAAATCAGATCCCCTCCTCATTTCTGTCCGCATACGGTCGTTACAAAACTGTTGAGTTTTAAGTTGCTGAATGTTTCCTATCAATCATACGTTACCACCTTTAATGCGGTCTTGATCAGTAGCTTTCTAAAGTTTTTTTTTTATTATTCTTTGGACTTTAGCTGCCGTAAGCTTATTTTCACTCAAATCGTTGATAAATACAGAGTGGGACGCAAGTTATCATGAATGAGCTAACCTTATGATCAATAAGCGGCCATTTTCTTAAAACCCTCCGATTTCGCTAATCAAGAGCGCCGACCGTCTTTCCATAACATAAAGGATAAATTTTCATATGTTGACGCTGCTAAGGTAAACTTCTCCAGTATTTAAATTTCTAAACAGGACCGCTATAAACCGTTTCTCTTTTCCGTTTTGCGATACCGCCGCCATCTTTGTTTATATAAACTGACTGCGCTTAAGGATGACCATCAGCGCCCTCTGCTGGATGGCGACCAAACTATATAATCATAATAATAATTATTATTATAAAAATAATAAATTAATGTTGGCACAGATATCATATTCATCAAAGCACGTTATTAGCTGCCACTTAACATAAAAAAACGTTCAAATATTAATGAAGATTAAAATTACAAAAAGTAGATTAAATCTGCTTGTGTGTAGATTATGCCATCTTCATAGTCTGACAGATTAACTCTTTATGGTATTTAAGATGTAATCAGGTAAGCTAATATATGATCAGATAGACAACATAGTTTAAACTAATATATGCTAAATTTGGCTAAGCTAAGCTAAAGTATTGTAAGCTTAAGTAAGCTAATGGGGAGTAAAGTCAGATACAAAAAAGTAATATAACCCAAACTAAGATAATCAAACACAAGATAGGGCTAAGCAGAAAAGGTAAGATATGCTAGGGTTGGCTAAATTCAGTCGAGCTAAGTTTATGTCGACAGAACTAAGGTAGGCTAAGCTAAGACAGGCTCAGCTAAGGTAATGTAGTGATTTTTATGAGGCAGAGAATAATGTTAACATTTCTACAGTTCTCTAAAATTTTCAGACTATTGCAATAACAGAGAAAAAGCATAATTCCTCAAATGATTAACTGTGTTTATATTTTTAGGTAATTGCTGTTTGGAAATCTCTCTGTTGAAGCTAATTTACTATTTGATTTAGGGCTGTTGTAAACAAATATTTTAGTAATCGAGTAATCTATTGATTATTCTTACGATTAATCGGGTAACCGGATAAAAAAAGATAAAATAAAACATTAGTAAATCTAACATAACAGCAGTGTTACTATAGCATATCAATATTAGTCCAATTTTTCACATTTGAGCTTCTCTAACAGTCACTTTTCTGTAGTTTAGAAAATTAACCTGTAACAATAACAGCTCACTTTGTTAACTTGAAGAAAAGTTATACAAAAATCTGAAATTAATTCAATGTAATAATAAAGAGGCAGGATCACAAATAGCCTATCTATTTGTGATCAGGCTATTATGAAAAAATGTCTATACTCCAG
>CAEGAE010013472.1:0-33215 GCA_903067095.1 Girardinus metallicus | reverse complement strand
GTACTTGAAATACAGCCAATAAAACAGGAAGTACCCCAGCCCTATCAGATGCAGCTTCCGGTTGTCGTGAAAAAGGTCTACTGACTGAGTTACATTTGTTTAGGACTGTAAATTGATTTTAGTGGACATTTCTTGTTGTGCCCTGGTTCAAGGGAAAAGGTAGCTATTAATATTGTATTTGTTCTGCCTTATGTACAGGTTCTTTAGATTTTATTGAAGGGTCTTTCATCTTTAAAGTTAAAAGTGTTGGCTAAATAATTAGTTTTCCTGTCACTTTAGTTTAATAAAGTTAGGCTGAGTCATTTTCCTAAAATTCTAATGTTTCTCTGGGTCATATTTGTCATAAACTAGGTCATTGGTGCCGCACACCAATTGGGGTACCCGGTTGATACCGAACCCAAGCACCCATTTTAGTTTTCTCACATAGAGTGGTTAAAGGTGCTACAACAGCAAAGGGTTGAACTTGGAAATAATGATGATGCTACACAGAGTTAATGTGAATCCTAATCAGCAGAGGGCATGACTTTTATGGAAGCTAGTTTTAGAGCACTACTATGTTTCTTGCACCCCAAGTTCATTACACTGAACAGATGTCTTATCAGAAGTGTGAGTCCAGTAGGGTTGTTGTAAACTAATATTTTAGTAATCAAGTGATCTATTGATTATTCAATAGATCACTTGATTACGATTAATTGAGTAGTCGGATAAAAGAAATTATAGAATAAAATATTAGTAAATCTGTCACAACACCAGTGTTACTATCGGATATCAATATCAGTCCAATTTTCATATTTCAGCTGCCCTAACAGTTAGTTTTCTGTAGTTTAGAAAATTAACCTGTAATAATAGCTCACTTTCTAAGTTAACTTGAAGAAAAGTTATACAAAGATCTGAAATTATATTCAATTTAATAATAAAGAAGCAGGCTCACAAATACGCTTATAAAAATGTCTATGATCCAGCTTTTAGTTTATGTCATCATCTTCAGTCAGTTTAATAGATGAATTCTCACCTTGCCCCATATCTGTCAAGCTTTGGGTTTGAGAATATGGGAAATGTCGCCTGGAGATGGGGGCTTGGGGTGGTGGGGGAGGTGAACAAACAAATGTAAGATGGGGGCTGGAGGGGAGGAAATAGACCAGGGGACAGCTGAACGCAAGTCAGGGGGAGAAAGACGAACGGTAGACCAGGGGATGAACGTAAGAACGTGGGGGAGCAACACGGAAAATTTACGGCACCTTCGTTCGTCACATTCAGAAACTCATCGACCAGCTATGTACTGCCACAATGCGCTCCGCCACCCATTTTTTCAGACCGGGATGATATGAAATTTATTGTGCGGTTCGTCCATAAAGTTACATTTACACTATAAGCATCAACTACTCGCCTGCCGTGTTCAGTCTATCCACTCACCTGTATAAATACTCCCGCATCACTCTTCCCGCCATTTGCTCTGAATCAGCATCTCCCAGAGGAAAAAGGCTGCCGTACTCCAGGCATCGCGCCAGTCATTTTAAGGATATCTGTTGGTCCCCCAAAAACGATCAAAATCCGGGCATTATCATCCATCAATAAAATCCCCACGGCCGAACTTGAAAATTGGATGTCATGCTGCTAACAGCTTTCGTCAACAACTCAGAGGCGGAAGTCAGAGCTCTGCATTACGCAAATAATGTTCTGGCCGGAACACGGTGCGCTAAATAATAAAACATTTACAAAGCTTCGAGGCAGGTACATTTTCCTCGAGGAATTTTAATAATCGAGGTACTCGAATCATTCGAGAAATCGTTTCGGTCCTTGAGCCACAATAAAACATATCAAACTGCAACATTGTATTATTTTTACAATTTATTCATGTACAATGCATGTGTACATGGGTAAATTAATAAACAGTGTGACTAGTGTTTCTATAAGGAAAGATATAAAAGCAGCAACCCTGCCAGCAGCTTCCAGTTTAAGAGCTTCTGGTACCCATAACTAAATACATAAAATCATAAATTAGTATGTAAAATATGTGAACAAGGCCTAAATGTGCCTATAAGGTAAAACTGAAATTACAAATACCCTTTACATAGGACACGTGTTACTTAAACAACTTTACATAGCCACTACATAGCAGATGGTCACTACCTCAATAAGAGGTCCTCAAATCCAGGCCTCAAGGCCTGGTGTCCAGTCAGTTTTAGATTTGCCCCTGCTCCAACACAGCTGAATCCAATGGCAATCACCTCCTCACTATGCAGTTAAATTCTCCAGAGTCCTGATAAAGACCTCATTATTTGACTCTGATGTGTTGAAGCAGAGAGACATCTAAAAGTAACTGGACACGGGACGTGGAGGACAGGAGTTGAAGACCCCTGACCTAGACTGACACAGATTTATGGGGGAGAAACATTTCATTCATACATCCTTTAATCCAGCAGTACCAAAAACCCCACACACTTAGAATGCTTTATTCTACGTAAAACTTTCAAACCTTCATTTTATTCATAGATGGAATTTCAAATCATTGCCCTAATTTCCCTCCCCCCACCCCCATCTTCTCTTTGTAGACTGACTTCTGTGTAACTTTCCTTGAATTTGCTTAGAAAAAAGAGATTGCACTTTTTAAGCAGACAAGAACAGAGCTCAGTATTTTGTGCTTCAGTAGTTGAGCGTTGAAATAAAAACATTGTTCCAAACATTATTTAAAATAACTAAGAATGAAAGTTCAAGACAAATTAAGAAATGCCCAGAATGTAATTAAATCCTTGTTAAATAACTGATAAAGTATATAAAATGCACTTTCTATTTTTAAGATGTATTCATATGTTTAACCAACCATGTTGTATTCACTACTGTGTTTTAAAATTCAGTCATATTATTAATATACATTTTCTATGCCTGTTTATTTTGAATGAGGCTAAAGTGTTGTGCTTTGTATGTGCATTCATTCATACCTGAAAGTGTCCACAATTTTCTGTATTTAGAGCACGGTAAAACCCAGAATGTGAGGTGGAAGGCTGCAACTGTGTTTAACTCGGGATGTTGAGTTTCTCAGCATTTATGTTGTCAATGCATTTCTATGTAAAAGGATTGAATTGAAGAAAAAAAAACCCCAACAACTTCAAAACACAGTTTTTCCGTCCAGACGAGGCCGTGTTATAACACTTGTGGTAACTGAGCATAAAAACGAGGGTTTGGGATGTGGGTGGGTTGGCTTCCACTGAATTTGAAATGGAATTTGCAAAACAACAATAGAGCTAAGGTGGCATTTCTAAATGTAGGGCGCTCCTTTTAACTCGAACAAGAAACACAAAAGGAACTAGATGCAATGGTGTAAGGACTGAAAAGGCTTTTTTTCCCCCCCATTATCAGCAATGCTACATCTTTTTTATTGACTGTCCCTGTCCTTGGTGATCAGTTAAAACCGTGCTTGACAAAAAAGTAGTTGAAATAAATACAAAGTCGTTTACTGCATTCAATCAATATAAAAGCAACATTTCCAGGAAAAAGGAGTAAAGGCTGTTGGCTTGCTCACTCCTTTTATTCTATCTGGCACAAAGAGATGCCTCTGTCTAATATCTGCCTTAAAATCAAACACATTTTTACATAATCAGGGCAAGATATATAAGAGCTAGGAGAGCAGAAGGTGGAGTTTCACACATTAAGCAGTGATTATCCAAATTCCCCTCTGAGAAACAAACATTATAGTTGGCACACGAACAAACATATGTGGCAGCGATGGTTAAAAGCTTGAGTCCTCCGTTGCAGATTTTGTTTGAAGGCATCAAATTAAGGCACTGCAGATTAAACATGACAACTCTAATAAGAATAACAATTAGGAAATGATGGCCTACCATTAATAGGAGCTTCCCTTTAACACATCTTGAACCTTAAACAGCTGGGAATAAAAATGTTTTAGTTTTTTTTTTGTTTTTTACCTATTTAACCCTCCCATGGTCTTAAGAGACAGGGACATTTAGACCCCAAGTGTTTTTTACTCTGTGTGTGGTCCAAAGGGGTGCAATTTTACAAGTTTTTTGTGTGTGTGTGTGTGTGTGTGCTGTCGGCTCTTGTCTGGGGCATATAGATGAAGTTCCTTCAAATTACAGGAGAAAAACATTTGGGAGGGGAGTAGAAACAGTCACATCTCTTAAAGCCCGAGCAGCGCAGGTCACAAAATCAGCTGAGATTGTGATGGGAGTGAGAAAGTGAATAATGAACTCTGAAGTGATGTTTTGTCTTGTAGAGCTGGGGTTTCCAAAACAAATATGGCTTGAAGACTGCAGCTAAGGGGAAGAGCTTCGTGGGAAACGCGGCGTTTAGTTAGGCCAAGCGTTTTGCACAACTGAATGGCTGTCATGAGAGATTAAGAGTTCTCAAACAAGCATGAAAGAATCAAAGCAACACTCCAGTTAAGTTTTTGAATTGGGAATAACGTTATAATATAAAGCTCAAAAAAGTCAATTTTACATATTACTCTCCCCTCCCCCGTTATTAAATGAAATATGAATTAAAAAAAAACATATATATTATTTGTTTGTTTGCTGAGTTTATCTTTATCTTATTAAAATTTGTTTTAAGGAACAAAAACATTTCAAGTAAAACATGAAATCTGTAAGAGGGCAAATACTTAGCACTGTACATAAAAAGCTTCCTAAACATTAGGAAAATTAAAATTCCTTGAGTCAAGTCATTTTTGAGAGAATGACTTGACTCAATTACACTAGAAGCCAGATTTACATAGAAAAATAGAAAGAAGCTTATAGCCAGAGAAATTACAAGTTAGTCTCTGCCTGATTTATATTTACGTGTATTGGAGCTGTCAAGAAATGACTGTATCTGAAGCTGTTTGATGGAGACAGACATTTTTTTTCTGTTTTCCAGCATTTTATCTATTTATAGCTTACAGGGTTGCATCTGATGTCTTTAAAACAGTCTTCACATGTTATACTTTATTGATAATATAGACAAAATCACCATGATTGTAATCCATATCACCACAACCTATTATTATCCAACCCCAACATCTCTGTTATATAATGGCTTAGTATAGATCAAGGTCTAACAATGATGATGCTCATTAGCTGTTCCCCAGCTTATCATGTTTTTATATAAAGTCTAAAAAAAACAGTTTCCCTTTGCAGGGAATGTTTTCAGACCAACAACTTTCACTGTCTATCCCTTCTCCACTTATCTCACTCAATCTGTTTTGTAAGCCCCTTACCCTATTTTTTTATAACACCGTTGGACCCTATCTTCAGCCATATCCTCATCTCACTCCTTTTGCTCAAAGACATCCCATTCTATTATCTATTGAGGTGACCTTTACGAGAGCAGAGCTGAAAGGATCTCTGTTTTGATCTCTGCAAGATATTTTATCTCAGCATTCATTTTGCAAGCAGAGAGATGACACAGCTTTTCAGAGACCCAGGTGTCAAACTACTAGGCATCCAAAGTTGCACTGTCCACCACAGTGGACATTGCAACATTACTGGCAATTCTTAAAATGTGATTCATATTAGTTTAACGGTAATTTGTTTCTGTAGAACATTGTGGTCATTATAATTTTTTTTTTAAAAGCAGTGTTTCATAGAAATTCTGTCTCAAAGAGTGGAATATGTTTTGGTCACTGTCGAGTCTCAAAGAAAAAATGCAGTTCACTGATCTTACTTTTATACTGCCCACAACCAGGTTAAAAAAAACTAAATGAATTTATATATCTGCAGGTCAGATCCAGTCAATTGAAACGCCTTGAACTTTTTATGACACAGGGTGATTAATGGTCTTGTACCTAACCCCAGTAAAATGCTTTTCAAAATGTTGGATGTGGAACATTTTCTTTCTATATTTACTAGAGGTGTGCCGATCGATGGGCCACCGATCATAATCGGCCGATTTCCGTGAAAAAGTATATGATCGGTGATCGCCGATCACGGTCTCTTGTTATGATCACGAAAACGATCGCATTTATTTCACTTCGCAGCCTGCGTGTGCAGCTCATTTCCTCTTTCCTTCACACTGCGCAAACGCGTGTGGAACTTTAACGCTCTGAGTGAACGAAGGCGTTTGCGTATTGCGGCGGAAAATTACCTCGGGAGTGAAGCACGTCAAACTGCATCAACAAAACGAATATAATATGGCATTTAAAAAACATGCACTTGACGGAGTTCGGCTATATCGAGGCTTAATGCAAGAACAAAAGGACATCCGGAGCGGCCAGTAAAGCAGGTAATGCAGCGCTCAAGTACCAACACTCACCCAGATTAGGATCATGGTCAGAAAGCTAAACAAATAAACCAAAAAATAATTCAAGTCTTTGAGCTGTAGCGTCAGTTCTCGTTGTTGAACCGCCGCTACGTGCTACTGGTAGTAATGTTTCACAGACGGAGCGCCACTCAACCTCCACCCTGCAGTGAGCTCTCACACTCAAAGTCTGTTTAAAGCTGCAGCATGTAACTTAAGCAAAAAATAAAAATAAAAGATTTTAGATATGCATTAAAACTTTCGCCATCCTAACATGAGACAGATAATCTCTGAAAAATAATCGTTCTCCTCTGCTTCCTCCCTGTGTTCTGCAGAATTACTCTGCTCAGTCAGAAACAGCCCATCAGAACCAGCATTAATCAGCTAGCCATGCTATCAGGAAGTTATGATTTAGTAACTCAGGATTGTTTAGTTTAATGCAACCTGCATTTGACTTTGAATGAATGTCTCCTTTATTACTTGACATTATTTGATATAGACAGATTTATTTGACTAATAATTTATGGCACTGAGAGCCTTCCTGTTAAATATTATTTTACTGATTGCAGGTTTTTCAGTTGTCCTTTTGACTGAATAGTTGCTGTATTGTGCCTGCAAGTATGTTTATGTCTAAATTAGGTGAATTTATTGCCAGATAATTATTAATTTTCCCAGATCACTTTGTATCATTTCTACCTAAAGCAAAAAATTAACAGTCAATCCAGGTGATTGGCAGAGATCGGCCTCATGGGTGATCGGTATCGGAATCGGCAACAAAAAACCTGATCGGAGCATCCCTAATATTTACTTATAAAAGGTATGGTCACAAAGAATTTTTGTTTTTGTCACTTTTATCAAAGTTTATCTTGTGTCATGCTAAAAGTGACTGTTGCTGAATAATCATAATACCTGGATTTGAGTTGTGATAAAGACAATCTGTCTGATCCTGCATTTCTCTAAAAAAACTCTGATGAGCTTTAAAGTGTATGCTATTCATAGGATGATAAAATTATTTTTCACTTTAACCGGCAGGGTGTTACATTGAAAAAAGTGCTTCTGCTGTTAATTAGGTAGTTATTTTGTATGAACTAGTTAGCTTTTTCACTCGTAGCTTGGCAAACAAACTTTGTTTTCCCAATCCTACCCATGAAGAAAATGCACATTTAATACATAATACTTACATAAATATGTACATAATATTTAAAAAACCATGAGGTGTGCATGTGATAGTTTTGTGAAGCCAGCAGTTATGGAAGCTTTGCAGTATTTTGATGCCTTGTCATTACAGTATTGCTTAGAGGCATTTTGAAATCTGATTATTTGATTGTATATAACTAAAGACAGCCCGATTGCGCCAAGGTTGCTCCAATCACGAAAGAGCTACCTGAGAAAAATTTGACCCAAAGAACTTGTAGCCTTGAAAATGATTAGCCTCAGAAGACACAATGACAGGGGTTCTTATTATTCAGTATTTTAATTACAGTGAAGACAGATTAAACAAAATTGCTTTCTCTCTTACTTTTGATCAACAAACAGGACATAGACATGCTGAACACACATTTTATCTGTGATTTGTGGCAATCACAGATAAAATGCGGCAAATTTCCAAAATAAGGAAGCACAGACAGATAGAAAATGCACAACTATGGAGGAGGCCTTTGGCTGCACATGCAAAATACATAAATTACACAACACCCATCTAATGCATGTGGAGCTGTTGCATTAATTATTTTATCATCACTTTTATGCCACAGCAATACCTCTCCTCACCCAAGACAGTGGAGAATACAAATGATCTCACATCTTATTCCTACATGCAGGAATAAACTTCCTATTTTGTCTCTTTGGATGATTGTTCATGTAGGGTCTGTGTAGATATTCCTTTTAATTGGCTGTTGAGATCATGGCTCTCTGTAGTATATATAAGTCAATGCAAGAAGTACCCATCATCCTGACCCTGAAATCTGCGACTCAGCAGAGGAGCTTCATTAGGACTTTATTACGAGGAGTAGTCTCTTCCTACATCTGGGCATGTTGTGTTTGCGTGCCAAGGGGTTAATTAACATTGAACTTGAGATATGAGACCATCTTGTTTGGATAGAATACATGTAAGAGATTCATGAACATGTATGTTTTATTAGCAGTTTGTGCTGCTGTTGCATAAAAAGAATAACCTAATTACAGTAAACACACAAATGGAGCAAGAGAATACAATAAGTGAGCACTAGAAGTAAAATAGCATCATAGTATCTTTCCATAACTTTATTGGGGCGTTAATTTTACTGAGATCACTGAGCTGGCTTCGATTCACCACGTGTGATGTTCATAAACTGTGAGTTTGATTTTCATGCTGTTGCTTTCTTCCTTACCTAGATCTGAATACCCTAAGAGGTTAATTTTGATATAAGGAAAGTAAAGACCCAGCTGTGTGGAACCAAAACTGCTGCTTGTTTCATTATTTTCTCTCCACAGTAGTTACATAGTCAAACAGAGACATGGAAACTTGAAGCTACAGATTTGCACTCTGTTCTGTCAGTGGATTTTTTTGTGTGTGGCAGTGACTCCACAGGTGTGATGAATTTTAAGGTTTAATGTTTGTGCAAATCATTAGCAGAATATATTTCTTTTTGGTTGCTTACTGACTGCTGTGAAGTTCACTGTGGAGTCTAGTGTGTATCGACTACGATGGTCAGAATCATTAAGGTGTCTTATAAAGAATCTACAGACTCTCTCAGCATTCAGTAGGTATACTAAGGGCTATCCAAATCAAGGCCAACAAAATAGAAAGGACATAGAGACCATGCAAAAGCCAAGAGTTTTAAACTTGCACTGATTGTAACAGATTCTATAAGAGATTGGAGTAGCTATTGTATGCCAAAATATTTAGTAAATATTGTCCTAATTATATTAAATGGTAAATGGCCTGCATTTGTACAGTGCTTTATCAAGTTTTAGATTTGTCCCTGGTATTTTTTTCTTAAGCGTGTGGTAGGGCTGGGCGATACGAGAAAAATCTAATATCTCGATATTCCTTTGCTTTATCGCGATACACGATATATATCACAATATACTGAAATGAGCTCCAACCTAGTCTCCTTGCATGCAAGTTCCCGCCCCCATACCCCTCCTAGACTTAAATGTAAGCTCATATAAAAAGGGATGCAGTGTTTTGTTATGAACTTTCTACAGATTGAACCTTGGAATTACTGAGTGAGAAGGTTGACATTTAAAACAAAGCCTTTTATTAAGACTGGGTTTGGGGAAAACACTGTAAAATCAGAAGTTCTATTGTTGAAAAATATTTATATTCACATCAGAACAAACTAGCTTGAAGATGGCTCTAGCTCCAGCTGAACATTCAGGACAAAAATTCTTTGTGCTTTTCAAAAGCACAAAGTATCAAGTTTCCCAGCCATAAAAATGTTCCGCATGATATAAGCACTTACTTGCAGAGGTAGTGAGGACTCATTTTGAAAGCATTCTTTTTGAAGGCATAGCTTTCAATTTGTACTGGATTTCTGTCTGTGTGTATGTGGAGGTATGCTTGTGCCCTTTTGTAGAAGATTATGCAAATTTATTGATCTCAGAGCAGATGGAGTCCATGTCGTTATATTTTGGTGAAAGACTGATTGCAGCCATGCTTGACTTCTCCCTCCTGATCTCTTACCTGAGACTTTCATTCTCACGTGGAATTTTGCAAGGGGGTGTGCTGTGTTCCTCTGGGTCTGTTCTCGCCTTCCATCTGAGCCAAACTTAAAGTGAAAACATGTTCAAGAGCCAGGCAAAAAGGTTCCAAACATAAACAGTGTGAACACACTTTTTCTTTTGTGTGTGTGTTGCGTTACCAATGCACTGGATGCCTACACACACCCACAGCTTCCTAAGATTACATCACCTTCTTGTATACTAAAACATGCACACAGACACACACTAGCTCAATAACAAGTATTGTTGTTCTTACATTTCACTTTAAACTAGACTGTCATTTTAAATATTTTTCACAAACATAAAAATCTCAGATTTTATAGATGTAATGCTAATTCTAAAAATATAGGCGGATCTTTAGTTGCACCACAATAATTAGTGGGGTATAATGCATAAACACTAGTAAATATGAATTGATATAGACTTGAAATTAGTATCTTGAAACATGTTTGAATCTTCTGTACCTATGTTTTCTTATTTTATGACAATAGGGGACGTTTATACATGTTATATCAATTATTTAGACAATGAAAAAAGGCAAGAAGAGAAAGTAATAACTTATAGTAATGCATATGGTCAGGATTTAAACTGTACTAAACTTATTTAGCCAGGCAGTATGTGGATGTAATTCATCTTTGAGGACAAGGAAGAGAAAACTGCTTCGTTGATGTGGTCAGGCACACCGTCTTTTCTTAAGAAATCAATTATTCTTTTAGGTTCTTTTTGCAGAAGGTCAGAAAAACCAGCTCAAGGCTTGTTTTGGTCACAGTACAGTCAACAGTTGCCCAAACAGTAGACTGAATATTTGCTTTAGATTCAAGGCAGCTTCAAAGATGCAGTCCCCTTTCTCGGCCAGCGAGAAAAAGATTTCACCCTAATGTCTCCGCCCCCCTGTTCCCACCATGTAGTCTTTTGCCGGAAAGATGAAGACCTTCTGTCTCTAAGTTTTGTTAAACTGTGACATTGATCTTGATGTGATCTTGCTGTGAAGCTCCTCCTCCTGGAGGCCGTACACAAAAGATTTATGTAGTCCACTCAGGAACTCAGTTTGATATATAACAGTCTCTTTGTTCTCTGTATACAGTTCTGTCCTTCATAGCTGGGGCCCAAGAACGGGCTGGGTCACACCTTTGATGTGCATATTGCACACCATGGCCCTTACATTGTCCTTCTTTGAAGAATGATTGAACATCCTCCCAAATGTGGCCAGTTGTAGGTGACACTTTCATGAGTGAGTCTGGAAGCTGATGCAGCAATCCTACTGCAAAGCCTCAAAGAAGTATATGAAACTCCCTCACCCCCAGTTTTAAGCGACTCCATCAGTTGTGTGCCCTTAGCTCCACTTATCACTTTACCCCTGGTAGTCATGGACAACTGACCCCTTTTGAAGGCTTTAGTGATGAAGACTGCTCTTCCCACACTGGGTAGCCTGGCCAGGTCCTTCCTTTCTGCTTTCTGTGATCACCAGACCTTTTCAGTTCTGCTCTGTGATGCTTCAGATTAGATCCCAGATGGTGCATTCCAATTTTTCAGCAATTCCTCTGGGGAGATGTAGTTCCTTGGGCACTTGGTGTCCACAGGAAAGTTAAGGGGAATGCCAACTTTTGACAGAGGTGGCTTTGTCTTTTGCTAGGGTTGGCTTTCTCGTGGTGGACAAAAGATGTTGCTCCCTAAACCAGACATCCACTTGTCATAGAGGTGCCTGTATGGGCAAAAGCCTGCCTCCTCCCTTGGTGTTGGTCCTTTTTGGAAGAAGTTTTCCATCTAGTGTGAAAGACTCCTGGAAACCTTTGGAAGAAGGTCTGCCCCCTCTTCCTTGCAGCCTTCCCACTGTTTCTCTGGCCTATTGTTGCATTAGGTGAGCTTGCCAAAGCTCAGAGGGTACAGGCTATGGCCACTGTTATGACGATAAGCTTAGACCTTTTGCTGGGTTGACTTAGATCTTTTGGCATGCTAGCCCTTGTTTATAAGCCTCTGCATCACAGATTTGAGAGCTTGGATAAATACATTGTAGTTCAGAGCTTCTTCCGGGCCTAGGTTTGATTGGTCTTTAACGCACTAGAATTTGTTGACAATGTCAATATGCTGTAACAATATGGTATGAGACGGATAATCTGTGAAATAAAACCCTAGCACTTCTGTTTTCTTCCAGTGCTTGCAGTGTCAACTAGAAACAACCAATCAGACCCAGGAGGAAGGTTTAGAATGAATTAATGAATGTACTTTATTCTTCTGTAACCTCTGCTTATCCCCATCTGCCCTCACCCTCTTCTCTCTGCTACACTACAGCTTTCTGATAGCAGAGTCTTCCAGGAATGCTGAAGTTAGATAGAATGGCCACTGATGATAGTGGATAAATGTTTACCAGCACATTCACAAGCATGATTGACAGCGCTAAGACCTTCCTTGTGGCTCTTATTGGAGCAGTGCACTTCTTCAGATGGCAATAGTAGCACTGGAAGGTTGTGGAGGAGCTCAATTTTTCACAGATTATCCGTTTTATGACATGATGACAGATTTAACAAATATGCAAAAAATATACCGCAGCTTTAAGTCCCCAGTTAGGAGTAGCCTGACCATTACCTTCCTATGCTATTCCACTTGATTCAAATCTTATTTCAACAGGGCGCAGCTAATTTCCAGTAAGCTTTGTGACGTTGAGAATGGTGTATTACGGGCAAACGTTAGCAAGTGGGTAACATTTGAAACTTCAACGAAGTCTACACATCCAGGAAGCAATTGTCTTTCAATAGATGAGAGCCCAGTCTCTATACAAAGCAAGGGCAAGTTTTTCACCAGGCTAAGTCAGACATAGCCTGATAGAGTCAAAGTTCAGCCAAAGTTAGAATAAATCTCCATTTTTAGACATGCAGTGTGACTGCAGATGACTTAATGTAGGAATAGAAATAATTTTTTTTACAGTTAACGAGTAGGGCGGGAGTTTGGATTAGGACACCAAAAATGAGGTGGAATCCCTGCAGTGTTTTTCGAGGCCCTATTTTAAAGGCACAAAACGAGAGCCTATACTAAAGTAGCAACTTTAGTGATATTTTCATTTTCCCTGCAGTTTGTGTAATCCAATTGCAAGACTGTTCCTTGTTTTCAAGGACGTGTGTGTAGCTGTGTAAATCTGATGTGTGTTGACTAAACAATTTCTGACTGGTGACCCACTCCTCTCCTAAACCTGCTAAATTGAATAGACTGTACCTGCAGGTGCCCTGTTGGCTTAAACACGTGCATGTTATCAAATGCGCGCACACACGCACGCACACCCCCACACACCTGTGCAAAGATTATGAAAAGCGCTCCTCTGCTTGAATGCACAAGGACAAATGCTGCATGTTAACATGGGTACCAACATACAGGTGCATAAAGACACCAAAAACAATCCACCTGTGGAAAAATTATGGGATACGGATGGTTTAACAAGGTCAAGCGGTGTACGGAGATTGGAAGTCCGCACACCAATGCATCAAAACTCAGATGCAAACTGGCATATGGAGTTAGCTCCAGGGTTTGGAATCTAAAAAGAAATATAACTGGACAGCAAAAAACGACAGGAGAAATGAGACATTTCAGGGCAGGTTGTTATTTTTTGTGGGGGATCAAAGGGGGTAGTGAGCAGATTGAACCGAGATGGTAAATGACCTGTACTTTTACAACACTTTATCTAGTCTTCATGGACCTTCACACTACATACATTTGTTCACCTTTCATTAATACCGAGGAGTTTTTAAATTAGCATAAAAGAGTTCTTTATTTATCTTTCTATATCTTGAACAAATAAGATATAAATGTCACAGGAGACAACAATGAAAGAAAACCTAGATGATAACGAAAAGGGATTTTGGAAAATGTGTTCATGTCATGCTTTCAGAAAGTCTCCTGACCCACATGCAGAATCACAAGGGGATGCAGACTAAAAAAATAACTCGAGTTTATTTTTACAGAATGTAAAGAGCAACAAGACAACTGGACCGGAGATGGCATCTAGAAATGGAGGAGAAGATGTTAGACGAGGAACCGAGTTTGAGCTCATCCTGCGGTAGGATGAATGTGAATGTGACTTATGGCTTGGTGGCTGCATCCCAGTGTGGAGGAGTAATCTGGATCCATGACAGTGAGTGTCTTGTGATCTGATGAGGATTGTGTCCTCTGTCCTGAACAGGTAAAGTGGGAGAGCAGGCAGGCGGGAGGCAATGGGGTGGAGGGCAACCCAGAGGATGGAGCTCTAAGGTGACTTGAAAGGAAATCAGGCTAGAGAACTAGTGTGGTATGTGAACCACCTGTATTATTAGATCTGACACCAAACAAAAGCGAAGAGGTGAAATGAGAGAACAAGGAAGACAAATCTGGATGCTTCTTCAGTGAAACCTAAGATTTCTGTGACTTGACTCTACCAGGTATGGCAATCATCAGGTACTGGCTGGTTGTGCAGACTCTTCTTAAGAAGCCACAGCAACAAAAGGTTAAATTGCTGCCAGGAGTGGTTGCTGCCTCCAGTGGATCACACCATCATGCAGATCCTCTCTTCAGGGAAGACTCGCAACACGCATAACACTCACACAATTCCAAACAGTTTAAGTGTTTGGAGTTTTTAAAATCCGATTTGTCATTTGGCACTAAACCAACCTACTTGGAGAGATACATGAAGCTGAAACAAAACACTAGTAGCATATATGTATCAAATATCGCTAAGTTCACTTTATTAAGAGAACCTAGTACCTCAGTCCAAAATCACACCATCCGTCATTAGCATCTTCAAAGTCATTTGGTCTTTAAGTACAGTTTTGGGGAAGGAGTGCAAATGAAACTTTTTCTGAGTTCATACAATCAGTCAGCTAATCAATCTCTAGGACAAAGACTATTTCAAATTGAATTAAAATCAGAATAATGTGACTGGAGTTTTAGTACATTCAAAAAACTGCATAGTTTTACTACAGTGTCTGATTGAACTGAGTACAGAACATCCTGTGTAAAGCACAAGATGTAGCCCAGAAATTGTGTCTAATGGCAATTCCATTGGACTTGTTAAGGCCATTACCTGTACTTTGATGTGCTTGTTGAGTCCAATTTTAGCGGTTTCTGTTAAGCTAAATTTTATGCAAGCGTCCCAAGGCTTTTACAATGTGCAATACCTTTATTCTATACAACCAGTAAGAGTGCCCAGTTTCATAATTACTTCAACAAATTTTGTGAGCTATATGTATTCTCTTAGAATTTGAGCAAAAAAATATATTACTGATCTATATATAAGATTCTTCTAATCTTATATATAGATTGGCCTATTTATGATGTCCTTTGAGGTTGCCTCTTGCTTAGCGTGGTTCATAATACAATTGCATCAAATAAGTATTCTTTTTGAGAGAAATTTATTTATGCCTTAATTTATGCTAGTTCATAAAATAATGTCATTTATAGTCTTCTAAATTCCTCCTCTTTGATGTTTTAAACAACCCATTAATTTGAAGTTGACTTACAGAGATAATGGATCCAGGAAGTAAACTCAATCATTCATCTTGATAGTAGCCCACTTGAATTTCTATTGGGGAATCCAGAGGCATTTCCAGGCCAGAGTGGATTTCCGCAGTGGCTTTTAAGAGTGTGAAACTTTTCACAGCTTTTCATAGAATAACCTCAAACCTCAATGTATTTTTAGGATTTAATGGAATTTTATGTGTTAGATCAACATCGTTTTAACTGGTTTCTCTATCCCCTGCTGAAAAGTGTCTCCACAAGAAGAAGCCCCGGCCATGTGTCATAACAATAGCATGGTCCGGGTAATGAGCAACGTTCAGTTTCTGTCACATTGCATGGAAACTAAGTTTAATATTTGTTTAGTTTTGGACTTTTAACATTTCTTTCACAAATGTATTTTTCTTGTGCCTCTTCCACTGAGGTTAGAGTGCAGAATAAATAACTGCCCTGGCAACATATATATTTAGTTGAAAAGTGCAAACTAGTTGACAACCCCAAGTACATTTTATTTTATATTTAGTTTAGTCATTGTGATTTATTTATTTTTTGTTTGTCTTCATTCTACTGGGTAAGAGGTGCTTTGTTTCTCCTCCTGCCCACTGTCATTGTTTCTCTGTAGCTGAATAACATTACTAAAAAAACACCTATTGGGATTGAAGGAGCTCCATGGATTGGCTGTTTGCCTGGATACAATGTTTAGAGCTAGACCCATCTATGCTGATATGACAAGAAAACCAACTTACTTTTTCATTACTCTGTTAATAAACTTTCTTCTGTCTATAATCGAAAACCATTAGCAACGTTTTTTAATTGTCTCCATCCCTGGTGGTGTAGTCTAGGATTATGTAATTGATATCTACTCTTTTAGAGAGGAACACATGCCCATTTATGACATTAAAATGTACATGCTTCTGTCTCTAACCATGACAAAACATTTTCTACTTTACAGGCTTATCTTCAGATTAGTGACGTAATCTTGTAACCTAAAGGGGGTTTAAAAGCACAGTCAAAAACGTCTTTAATCTCAGCATGAATCACTTCAAACACAGCAGGATTCCTGTGGTTAGTGCTCATTACTAATGAGAAATATATCCATGCATTTTAAACATGGTGTGAGGCACACATTGCCATTTCACAAGATATACTAGTGTCAGCCTCAGTTTGGTTGTGCTCTAATTGTATTTCTTCATTCTGTTTTCTGGTTTTTGCTACGAATGTTTCTAATTCTGATTTTGACTTTTTTGATAGCCTCCCCACCCCATCAAAAAAAAATGTAATCTTTAGCCCTGCATGAGCATCAAAAAACATTTTTGTGAATTTACATACGAAAAAAATCCAACTCCGAACTTAACAGATGCACTTCTGTAAAAGAAAACAATTCAAAATAGTTTACAGATAAAATAAGTTACTTTTCATTAGTCTGTCAACATTAACTTGTTAAAGCATGCAATTAATCTGAACATTTTAATGCATTAAAATAACGGTGATTACTCAAAATACTTTTTCAGTGACAAGTAACAGCAAAAAGAATTTAATATTTTCAGCTTTCTTGCGTCGCGTCGCCAGCCTGCATGAGTGCATCTGTACTAGCTCGTAATTTCAAATGCACGAACTATGCCGGTCGCTAGGCTGGATGCATATTTATATTTCAAACTTACAGCGCCAGAGCGTGATTAATTTGATTAATTGATTGACGGCACTACTTTTAATACACATTCACAACTGAAATGGAAAAAATAAAAATCCTTTTTTTCCCCCCTTGCTCTGATGAAGCCTAGCTATTATATCAGATCCTTTGATATCTTGGTCTGAGCAGCCGATTTTGCTTTGTTTTATAACTTTGCTCAGTGGAGTCAGGTTTGCATGTTGGTTCAACCCACCATAATCACACAACGCAGTCAAACAAATAGTAATTTAGAGCTAACAAATAGTTATTTCTAACAGTATAACATTATTTCATTGCTAAATTATGTTCAGAAAATTTGGGCAAATTTTAAAAATGTCTATTTGCTTGTCTGTCAGATTGCATTATTGTTTGCATTAACACAGATATCAGGGCACTGGAGGAAAAACGTGACAGAGTAAGAAAAAAAAGGTACATTTTAACGCAGAGCAGCAGTTCACTTGAATGTTTCACTGTATGTGCTATGATCATAAATCAGATTGTTAGTGACAGATTGCTAAAGCATATTTACTGAGCTCATGGAAGAATTGTATGAGCATAAAACATATTCACCGGAACCAGTTGGACACTTGACTTTTAGGTAGGCTGTCCTGCACTCCCTCATATGTAGAAAGTTTTGTCGGTATCTTTCCACAATAAGATTATGCTATTGCAGAATGTGTGTAATGTTTTAAAGATATATATGGTTTTATTTCTTTTAGTGTTTGTGTTTTGATGACCTGTGCCCCTCATATGTACTGTCCTAAAATTATAAAGCATCTAGATAAAAAAAATAGCAATAAGCTGCCTTGTTCATAAAACACAGAAACTGAAAGTGCAACTTTAGGTTGAAGAGATACAACAGCACAACAAAGGAAGCTTGTACACCTAAATAAGAATAAATTACTTTTTATACACCTTCGAGTTGCATGATCCATGAGGTTTAAGAAAAAATAATCTTTCTCCTGGAGAGGACATAATGTACAAAATAGCTTTTATTTTTTAAGCTCAGATGATTAAATTCAAGTAAATTTAGTTTGTTGCCTTTAACTAAGAGATTCTTAAGCTTCACTTTTGCTATTTATCTTCTCTGAACTTGCTTAGCCTTTTCTTGAGGCACTCTGTTGCTGCTGCTGGGCAATATGTTAAATCCTGTATGTGGTCTTAAATCCTTGCATTGGTCCCCAAGGCAAACAGGAGCGGTGTTTCTAGTGCCCACATTAACTTCATTGAAAATATGATGAAACTTAGCAAAGCCAAGAAACAGAAACAGCTCTCCCATTCCATTCAAAGTATCAGTGTTTCATGCATGTTTAAATAATGTAATCTGAGTTAAATATATGTTATTTACATTTCATCCTAATTACCTTCATTAGAGCATGAACAAAAATTCAGATGAGTTCATATTAAAAACAAATACTGTTAAGTGATTGTTTGACAAACGTCACATTAGAGGCATTACTGTTGTGATAAAAATAAAAGTGATGTTAAACTATTACTACTCTGTAGTCTTTTACATAGCTGCATGTCTATGACTGCACAGCAATCATAGCCTGAATACACAAATATTGCTCTTGAAATATCTATTCATTTGAAATGCGTTTCTTCAAGACACCATTTCCATAAACAAGTGTGGTTTAAACTGCACCTGTATTTAATCACAACGTTGACTTTACTGATATTTATAGACACTCTTATGGGACAAACGGTGAAGAAAATAGAAAAAAAAATAGATTACACAGTGAGTTTTAGGAGTTTTTGAACATCATTCATTTCAATTGATCAATGTCACAATAAATCAAAACAGGAATCTGTTACAGTAATGAAAAAGATTACAGTAAACACATTTGACTTCCTGATTTTACTATATATCAAATAGTTATTTTATTTTCATAAGTCCAGAAACTTGAACAAAAATATTTTAAAACAGAATTCCATCAGGGAGATTCTGATGAAGAAAAAAATCCTGATTTTTTTGTCCTGAGTTTACTTTGAATAATAAAACTAGATGCAGGTCTCCACACTGCATACAGTGTGTTTATCTAACCTTATCTTTTTTATTTATTTTTAATTTTTAATATCTGGCATTTCCGACTTAATGAAGTAAGTTGATCTCCAATAACTTGGTTCATGCTCTGATGAAGGCCAGTGAGCTGAAAACATTTGAATGACATTCCTGGATATATTGGCGAATGGGGGATTAATTAACCTGACGTTAAGTTTTATGTGAGCTGCCTAGAAGTTGCATTATTTTTCTGGGCTTTTAAAATTGTTTGGAGAGTACATACTATACACTTTATAACTTAACAAATTGTAACTGAGGTTCTTCTTTAACAGCTAAATTGGTGTTTACTGTAATGTTCCTTGAATCTTTCACAGAAGCAGCACAAGCAACACAAACTGCTGGAGGAAGAGATGTGGGAAACAAGTTTCTGACTCGTGTTTCATTCTGCTCTCAGTATAAGTGGTTAAGGTCTTCCCTTCTTTATAAATGTAAGATTAAAGATCTGCTGTGAGAACTGCACATGTATCTAAATATGTCCTCTTGGCTGTGAATGCAGGAGCTGAATGTTTTCAAAAGTGTAACAATTGCATCATTATTGATTTGCTGCTACTCAATGAATGTGCAAATTTAAACGTGTGGAGTTCAATCCTCTTGCTGTGCAGTCATCCCTAAAGACGCAATGTTTGCAATAGCAACATATTATTAATTCTCACTTATTTCTCTACCTTCTGCATACAAGGTTAGTACTTATTTTCAACTTTGAGACTTGCTGTGTCTTCCTAAGTGTGTTTTAAAAGTTGTGTTGAATCTGTATATTTTGTCAAAGAACCTAAGACACCTTTTATCTCAGAATTTCATTCTGGATTAAAAATGCTGACTGAACATGTCTTCAACACACCAAGAACATCTGAGAAAATTAAATAAGGAAAGAGAAAATGGTCCCTGAAATACAGTTTATTACTTGGAATTATTAGTAAATTGAAATTTGTGTATCTCCAATCATCCTATATATTTTTGGACATTGATTTCCAAGTTAGTTGCAAAAATTTCTTCCATTCAGAAAAGTAAAATATGATGACTGAACAACAGCCAGTTTTGCTCTTTAGCAATATAAGATTCTGATGATGCAGTCTGTGGCTATCGACCATAGGCTATAGTTATAGCCTGTGGTCTGGCTACATGCGAGTGTGATGTTTTCAACCACTAACTTTAGCTGCAAACCACATCATATAACCCTTTCTCAAACTCTAGAACTGGCTGCGGTTCACAATGCTCTCAAGACTGTTTTTCTCTGTGAATTAAATCGCTGAAGCAAATAATGTTCACAAAAATGAAATTTTTGACACGTAGCTGTATTTCGCTCAACTAAAGTACAAATTGATTCTTTACAACCCAATGCGTGTAAATAAAAATAACAAATTTATAAAACCTCATGACTAGAAAAACAATGAAAATGTCTGCATGTACAAGCAACAAACAGAACTGTAAAATATAGTCTGAAATATGCTTTTGAGTGACTTGAAGGGTTTCATTTTGACAAGCATAAAATGTTAGAAAATTGCATGTTGAATGTGTGGCGATGCTTTTTTTAAGCAACAATAAAATCAAACACATTGTTAGGGGAAACAACAGAAGTGCCAATTATGTTTACCCGGCCTGCTATTTTCTTTATCTGTGCACAGAGTTGTAGGTGAGACATTGTGGATGGATTTATGGATTTTTAATTTCTTTAATTATGTGAAGGAAGTATTTTATTTAAGTCAGTAGAGAATGAAAAAAATTTGTGCCTTTAGATCACAACTTACGTCCATGATTGTACCATAAGCTCATGATTATGAGAATTTGCTCCTTTTGATTATGCATCTTTGTAACACTTAAATGTTTCATACCCAATTATTAAACTAATTTTAATATCAGACAAAGATAACCTGACAAAATATAAAATGCAGCTTTCAAATTATAATTAAAATTATTAGGGTGGAAAAATTCTCCAAACCTTTCCCCCTGTGACAAAAAATATTTTTGCCCTGGCAAAATCATGTATTAGCTACGATTAACTAAAAATGCCACACCCACTCAAGATTTCTACAAGACCTGTAGAATCAACTAAGACTAGAAATGGTCACGAAGACATTTCTGAAGGGCAATACACAGCATCAGATATGCTTAAAAAAACGTTCCATTACGTTGTACGTGACAACACATAATGGCTGTCTCTGGTTAGACTATTTGAAACATTTAATTGTGACAAACAGGTAAAATTCAGAAAGGGGGCAAATACTTTTTTTATGATGTGCTTTGCCTGTTTTCTATTTCATGTTGCAATATGGTGTTGCTTTGCAAAGAACAAGTTCACCATGGAGTCAACAAATGGCCCTGCTGTTTTCACTTTGTTACAATCCAGCCAATGACCTATATATAGCTATGCATGTTTGAGGACAAAAAGGTGACATTTCTCTAGCGATACAGATTGCCTTCTGCAATGCTGTCATTACAAAAACCTAGCCAATGTCTTCTTTTTCCTCTTTTGATAAAACAACAATTTGGCCAAAGTGTTTACTACATGTGACTTGCAAGTGAAGAGGCCCCTTATGCACAGCAGCCTTTTACCCAACAAGGGTTTTGATACCACTAGTAAGGGATCATAATGAAGAAGCTCAATGCCAAAGTGTTTTATTCTTGGCTGTGAAATAAGAAATATTGCCAAAAGTTATTCAGTTGGTAAATTCAGTAAAGTGAACTATATTAAAAATAATTAAAAACATAAAAAAAGTTTAAGCACTGTCCTTTTGTTCGACCAGTCAAAAGTTTGGACACACCTTCTCATTTAAATCAGTGGGAATCTGTTTAGACTTCTGATAGGTAGTGCATATATACTGAATTTGACATGTAATCACATTTTCAAATAGGGCTAGATTGATTTTGAGAGCTTTCTTCCCTTGACACATAAAATCAATAAATGAAAACATTTTTGCTTCTTGTATTTATTCTGTTTATATTTCTCAGATATTAAAGCTCACTTGATATCCTGAAACATTTAAGAGTGCCAAAAAACAAAAATCAGAAGAATCTTCTAATGAGGCAAATTGTTCTTTCACAGCACTCACAGCAACATTCAAGAGAATAGGCTACTTCACACTTAATTAAATAAATGTAATCATAAAAAAGCTCCCGCATCTCAACCTTATCTTCATACTGCACAATTTATTACAGATAAGTTCCTTATTACACCTCTCATATAATGACAACAGGGATGCTCCATTAAAACCTTGTCTGATGAAGTCGCTGAACAGTTAATTAGATGTTTCTGATGTGGGATTTATCACATTGGACACTGAGATTACTGTTCCCTCAAGTGATAAATTTGATGTAACCAGCAACAGGTTTTTACCTCATTACGTCATCCACTTTCTGTCAGATTTTACACAGCTACTTCTCTTTCTTTCATTAGTAAATTCAAAAGTACTTTATTGATCCCAGAGGGAAATTTAATCTCTTCCTTTCTTTCTTGGTCATGCCATCATAATCTGAACAGCACGGCACACACATGAGAGCAGCACTCCCCTTGTCCAGTTGCGCAGGTACAATACTCACCTCTGCCCATGATTTCAGAGAGGGGTTATTTAATCTTGTGAATGGTTCAACTGTAACAGAAATCAGCCATAAAACTCATTATTTCAGCTACTAGTTTGCTACCTAATGTTATCAAAACCTATGCTAGCAAAATGGTTGTCTATTTACCCTTTAGTAACAATGAAACAATCCTGTTGTGGTAAACTCCAAGGCAGAATATTGGCCACAAATCCTGACTCAGTCAATTGATATCCCCTTAGAATTGACTAAGCCTTCAGGGAATCTCTTGTGTTGTGCGAGTTAAAGTTAATCAAGTAGATGTAAATGTCAGGATTTTGTCAATTCAAGAGTACTGTGCTGCCTGCCACCTGGTCGGTCAATTGTTTTAAAAAGGCACACCAGGAGCTATATATGGATCACTGATTAGTTTGTGAAGTTTAGTAGTGTATCAATGTGTATAATTTTTCGAAAGCTGAGTGCTTCATCCCATTGAGTTTTCTGTATCCCAAACTCTGTTTCCTGCCAATGTGGCGGTGTAAACAATCTTGTTCCCATGACATTCGGTGCTCTACAGAGGACAGTTTTTTGAAATATCAATGCTAAATGACTGAATGACACATTATTAAGACAACAGAAAATACCTTGGTAAAATTGTTGCCGAAAAAATAGCAATATGTTATTAAAATGTCAGCAGTTCTTCCACTGGGTTACAAATCTGTGTGAACCTACTGTTTTGATTGTCTGTCACTTTGCAGCTGTTGTACCAGAATTTTTCTGTTGTGTGACAATAAAGGAATTTATATTTCTCGACTCGCAGGCAAGAGGACATTCCCAGCTTTTTAATATTTATCACTTTTTAGTGGGAAGTATGCAGATCATAAACATTTGTCTAAGCTTTGTTTAAAAATAGAATAGAAATATTGCCTTGCATTAATAATTCTAATTTTGGTTCTGCTCCTTTTTTTTACCGTTTTTTTTTTTTTTTTTTTTTTTTTTTTTAGATGGGACCAATTGAATTCCAACATAGACATCTTTCTAACAGTGTGAAACATGCAGAGGCCACTGTTCCATCCACAGGTGCAGAAAGCACCGGCTATCATTTATGTTCTTATCCTGAGAAGGAAGAATGCTTGTTCAAGCTACTCTTTAACATGAAAAAAATGAGTATGTATGTACTCAGTATTTTTATTCTCATTATGTACTCATTACTGTTAGGGATGCAGTAAAAATTGATTGCATGAAGAATTGCAATATCCACTTCTGTAAAATAATATTTTTGGTAATTCTTTGAGATTTTGTTTTATTTAAGAAAAAGTCAGGCAACTACACTAACCCAGTAGTAGTTATTTAAGTTACAGAATCTTGTGCACAAATCAATTTTTTTGTTGAATATGAACTTATAAAATTTGATACAATATGCGACATATTTATTTTTAATACATATTTTATTTGTTAGCACTGTGTTTTCTTCTTGTCGGTCACATAATTTGAACAAAATCTATAGACCATTTGTTTTTGAACCAGCAAGATCTTTGTTTCTTGCCTCACTGCGGACTTTGTGTGAGTTTTACTCAGATATTTTTGTACACCTTTGTTGTCTGGAAACTGGTTGGTCACAGCCAACACATTTTCCTTGCAGACTCTTTCGGGTTTTCTCTGGCACATCTCTTTCTCAGTGTCACACATCAAAATGTGCCTACTTCTTCTTCATTGTCTCTTATCTTTTCACCCCTCTCTCACACAATATTCTCTCTCCATCTTACAGCTTGGTATTTGTTCAGTGATTGTGCACCTTTGGTTGTTGTTGTGGCAAAGTGTTCCCAACATTCTCCCCTTCAGGCCACCGGCTATCCCTTCTATGTGATGCTTGCTCATAATGTCCTTTTTTCTGGCTTCTGATATTTTTTTGTCATTCTCTCACTTTTTCCCGTGCTGACGTCTTTTGTCCTATCAAGTTTTCAACCAAGCTTTTTCTAAAATGTGTCATGCACCAAAATCCTTCTCATCTCAAGCTACCCTTATTTCTTTTTTTGTTCTGCTTTGGAACATAAATTAAAGCATCATAGCTCAAAGAAAACTTCCAGAGCCACCAAAGAAGGTGTGCTTGTGCTCTTTTTTTATTTTTGTTTTGTTTATATATATATATTTTTTATCCTTTATATTCATTTTAAGAAACCCTTGTAATAGCACCAAAGGTATAATAAACACACAGAAAGGGATGACATTATCAACCCGTTGTGATGATCCCCGAGGAAAATTGACACCTCTACCGCACACATCACTGTTAGACATGCATGCACAAAAACAAAAAAAGGAAAGAAAAACATTAAAGGCCTTAAAAACTTGGACAGACTCTGGCCCTTTATGCTTCACTTGCTCCTCCTCTTAAAATGAAATTTAAGAGTTTAGTGGCACAGGGGACAAAAAGAACATTATCAGACCAGACATGAACGTTCACCTAATTATGAAGTTTTTTTTTCTTCTTTCAGAGGGACAATTAAAAACCTCTTATCTGTTTCTCTCTGCATGTATATGGGTAAAATAACTTCATTAATAAGATCTTGTGTTATTAGTCTAATAACTTCCAACCTGTTTTATTCAGCCATGTCAAACTATAGAGGATGTTTTGGCAGTGAGAAAAGGTCACTTTATAAGAAAAAAATAAATGTCTAAAATTGTCACAGTTGTCATTTTAATAATCTAGGATCTGTTTAGACCATATAACTGGCACATGGTGACATTTACTCGGACGTTGGTTTACACGATCTGTGAATGCAAAATAGAAAGATCATATGTGTCCGTGTGAAATCAAAGCCACAACCTTTAAAAATAAAATATGTTGAGCTTTTATTCTAATCCAGTTTGTTGGTTTTATCCTGTTTAGCCTTCTCATATTTGTATGTTCTGCCAGCTCAGTCAATAGTAAATCAATAAGTCCTTTCTGGTTTCTGCACTGTATTTTAGCTGTATTCTGAATTAATCTGATGGAGGTCAACAGCTCGTTGACTTGATATGAACCCTGCAAAATAAAAATAAAAAAGTAATCTTAGCTTAAAGCATTTACTCACGTATATATCAAGCTTTTTTTTTACTGTTGTAGCAAATATGTATTTTTTGCCACTATGCTGCATTTAACTTTGTGCTTTAGGACACTGTATCCGACCCCAAAGGTTACAAGTATATGTGGTAAAGTGGTTAGATTCATTAGCTTACAGTTGGAGAAAATTTATCAGTGAAGTATTGATTTGAAAATTTTCCATTACCCATGGCATTTTTCTTTTTTTTATAATTGTGCACACCAGTTGAAAAAAATCCTGCCATATCACTAAAATCATTCTAAGAGGTTTAAGCTATAAAGATGCTCCCTTATTGTTGTTAAGCAGCTGGGCCTGTAATGTATGGCACATAGTATTTGGTAGAATGTTCAGTACAAAAACATATGCAAGCATTTTCATAAAGTCACGTACAGTCGAGTGCAGTGATTGGTGACTATACATGCCAATGAGTTTCACGGAAATAAATACCGTTTATTGAAATCAATTTTTTTAGCATGATTGACTGTGACTAGTCATAAAAATCAAACACCATATATAATGTAATTTTATCACAGTTACTGAGTGAAGAAGATGCAACGTTAGGTATTTTCTGAATTAGGTGACATTAAATAGAGCGTGCAAAAGCTTGTTTCAAAATAAGATTTTACAACATGTCAAAATATATCTGCAGTTCTTTCTGGTAGATGAGATGAGACTGAAAGCAAATAACTGGAAGTTGCATTGAGAAATATTAATTGCATTCATCACTAATCTAGACTGCAGGAAATGTGACTTTATGCCACCTCTGCTTACCACATAAACAATTATTAAACATGCCCCTGCAGACGTGATAGAAAAATATACTTTGAATGCTCCTGTTCTTCTAAGATTGAAGCGCTTGACAAGAATCTAAATTAGCCAAAGTTGGCTTTGGTAGTCGAAGTTAAACAAAAATCTGTAAATTAGTTAGAACATTCTGATTGGCTAATCTCTGTTCAGATGAAATTGTAACTTTTCTTTTCTAAAGCAGCATATTAAAAAAATGCAAAAATTATAAGATTTTTCAGGCCCAAATCAATGTTTTTCTTAACAGTCAAAGGGGCAAAAACACAATCGCTCAACATCTGGCATGTGGTAGAGTTGATGGGTCAGTTGAAGGATGTTGCATGCTTTGGGTCAAATGTACTCTAGATTTATTCTTTTCGTTAAAGGACGTGACTTTCAGATGTTTTGTTATACTATGCCAAAGGCTTGACATTAGCAGATGGGAAATGTTGTTTTATTCTCTTAAACTCTAAGATATGGATCAAATTAGATTGTTTTTTAGCTTCTTGAGGTAGTACAAGATCTTTTCTTTAAAGTCTTGCAACAGAATAGCATAAATGTCTGAATATTTTTATGAGCCTTTGCCAGTTCTAAAACAATATGGAGGTTTGACTACATTGGGCTTTAGCCATTTAATACCTGGTTAGTATACACCGAATAAGCTTTCAACAACCCCTTTACAGCAATCATTAATAAAGAACTGCTCATTTAAATTCCTCGTTAAACAAGTTTTTACAAAGAAGACAAAACAGACTACATGCAAGTGCAATGCATAATGTAATGACTGTGGGTGTAAATATGCTCAAAGGATTAATTAATGCCTTGGTATTGTTTGAATCTGAAATATAGCTTACTTTAAGACTTGTTTTTCTTTCATAAAATCCCTATTTTAATATGCTATATGCTAAAGACTCTCCATGACTTTAGAGCAAGATTATGTCCACCCCAGAGCAAATTTTAAATGAAAAGATAAAATTTAAACTTAAAGATTTAAATAAGATGTAAAGATGGTTGGACCGCCGGAGATAGGCGCCAGCACCCCTCACAACCTCACTAGGGATTTGTGTAAGATAATTAGTTGGCATAAATTTTCACTTCTCTCCAGATTAGAGTAAATTATTTTCAAGTTTATTTTGGTTTTCCATCAAAACAAATTATTGTGCACTGATATTACGAGATTTCTTATACTGGCCTTCCAAAACAAACATATTTAGATCTTTGACGTCTTTTCTTAGAATGCACCCTTATTCTGCATAGAAGAAGTAGAGTTTTCTCTCCAAGCAAATTGGAATTACAGGTGAAAACCCTCAGATGTTGGGTCACAAAGTACAAAACCTATATATTATTGATGCAGACAGTGAATAATTGAAAGGTGATGAAGTGCAGGTTGAGGCAACTATATTTGCTTAGTGGGGTGGAAATGTAGACAAGGAAAAAGGAGATGTGAGGCATGACTTGATCCAGACTAATTAATGCATGTGTTTCTTAAAAGAGCCTTCTAGAGACCTAAAGAAAAGTGGTTGATTAAAAGAAAAAACTTTCTCTACTCTATATATTGACATTGTTGCTCATCATTTATGAGTAAACACCTAACAATATGAAAAGGGAAGCAAGAGGAAAGTATATTTATTCCCTAATCATTCCCTAATGCCTATTTTTGAGAAAATGAAGCTGACAGAAAGTGGTATAGAATAAACTGAAATAAGTTAATTGGAGTGCAGAAGGTAAAATAAAAAGTGAAGAGAGGAAATTAAGATAAGTATTTATAAATATAATTTTTTTTATCTTTATAGTTAAACTTTAGTATTGGATTGCACTTCTGTCTTCAGATGTGCATTAAATCTTTTTGACAAGGATTCAACAAGGTGCTGAGTACATTCCCCAGAAATGTGGTCCATGTTGACATGATAGCCTCACACTGCTGCAAATACAGCACGCAAATCTTTGGTTCCAGGTCATCCCAATGGTCCTTATTTTGATGTAGATCTGGTGAGTGAAGACCATTGGAGAATAATGAGCTCATTGTCCTGTTCAAGGTGAGCCATCCTGACAATGACATTGTCCTGCAGTGCTACAAGCCTTAGCAGAAATATTTTAAAGTCTATTCTCTGAATTACTGAGAGCTAGCGTAAGAACTTTAAAACTGGGATGATGTGCTTTATATTCCTGGTTTTGGTGAAACTGTGAGCAGCAGTATTCTAGATCAACTGCTGCTGTCTGATTGATTATTTTTTAGACAGACCTGTGAAGCCCACTGTTGCACTAATCAAAGTGACCAGTGACGAACTCATGGAGTTTCTCTAGATCCTGCTGGAACATTAATCCTTTAATCGTGGAAATGTTCTTTGAGCGATAGAAGACCGATAACTTCAATTTTGTTTATGTTCAGCTGGAGAAAGTTAAGACACATTGATTTGTTCTAGGGATCTGTTTTATGCTTGGATAGGTCACCTGGTGACTTTGTAATGTAGAGCTGTGTATCATCTGCGTATATGCTCAACAATAATATCACTTATTATAATCTGACTGGAACAGTTGAAGACACTAATACAGTGACATTCTAAAGCAGGATGTTTGAGTGACCTTTTGCCTTCTACTTTCCATTTTAAAAAATTTTTCCCACTTCTTTTTGTCACCAACACCTCTACTAACACCTCTGCCTTTTCCTTGGGGGGAATAAATTCTGGCAGAGGGACAAAAGTTACCACATGAATATGTCACAAACTTACAAATACAGACATGCAAACTCACAAAGCCATTTGTAGACTACATTGGGACATGTGTATCCATTTTTTTTTCTCAACTTCAGATTTAGCTTTCTGCATGTCCTTTGGATTTCTGATCTCACATTCTCCCAGATTATCTCTTTTTTCCATTTTCTTTATTTCTATGTTCTAGCATTTTTTCTCCTAAAACGAGCCTCCTTTCATTTCACATGCAGCTTTTCTCTGTTTGCCTATACCTAAACATGGCTTTTGTCCGGCTGCCATCCATTTTAAAGCTTTAAGAAGCTCTGTTTTCCTTCTTTGTTTCTTATAGCATCAACCACCCACAGAGGATTTTGGTTCAAACATAGATACCTCCAGTGAAGCACAATGTTTTAGAAAGATGAACAATGTAAAAAATATGTAGGTGCAATCATTATTTAGGCTGTTTTTGCTATAAATGCATTAGCAAGCAATTCATTTTAACTTCACTACAAATTTGGGTGAACCCTTTTTTGTTTAGAGGAGAAAAATGTGATCACTCTTGAGATATGATGCTTTGAGAAGTAAACGTAATTTCCCCTGTGTGTTCTAAGATGTAATTGTAAAATGTGAAACTGACCTGGTTCTTCTGGTTTAAAATGATTACAGTATTATTTATTTGATTATAGGGGTTTTCCCTTTCACATTATTTTTCCTACTTAACAGTTTCTCTTTTGTCGTTTGAAATTATACGTTTCCCTTAAATCCCACAAAAAGTCCTGAGTCTTGAGGTAACTCCTGGTGGGTGGCAACCTTGCAGAGTTGTAGGATTTGTGATGAAAGTGGTGGAGGGATGAGTTGTCTAGCGTTTTGGGTCAGAATGTCAGCTGCTTGTGGGCCTCTACATGGCATGGGTTCAGAATGGGTCACCAAATCACTTGGTCTAGCAGGACTTGCAAGGGTGTAGTTGGCAGATGGTGTTTGTGTTATTTGGTTGAGGTTGTGCTCTGGAGCTTTGTAGGGGATTTTGGGTGGCAGGCGGTGAATTAGCTGACAGGTGGTGACGGGATACTTTGTTTGGCTGCAGTCAGTTGGGCAGGGGGGTTGTTTGAATTGTCAATATGCCACAAGCTTGAGGGACACAAAGGGAAGGCCCTTTTCTGCCCATGGTCCATGCAGTGTCTTAGTCTCACATATGCCCTGCAGTTTGGGGGACTGCCAGAAACTTCTGTAAAACCCATCCCTCACGCACACAGACACTATAAATGTAATTAATTATTTCTTTGTATACGTCAAACATTTTTTGGTATATGGCATTAAAATTTCCCGATTTAGGTTAGGGTTACTAACATGCTGGTATTTTTATTAATGCCAGCATGTGTTATTGGTGGAGCAGCTGATGGCAGTGCTGTGCTGCAAAAGTTAGAATCATGACAGTTGTTATAATAAATATCAGATCATTTGGTATGTAAGGGTACGGTCTCTCTCTGCCAACTAAATCCCAATAGAAGGGCAGGATTGACATACTCGGAAAGATAATTACACCAGTCTACATTTTTAGCCTGATACATCCACCTTCCATTGCTACTTCCTTTATAAAAACATTTTTGGGTCTGATTTCTTGATATTTTCTTCATTTGTTTGTTTTAGCCACACAAATAAAACAAAAATAACAGAGTGGTTGAAAGTCAGATTTGGTTGAAATGCTGCTGTTGTTGATGAAAGGAGAGATGAGGCATAAAACTCCTTCGTAGTTAAATTTTAACTTCACTTTATTTAATACCTTCATTTAAAAGCACTTATTAGAGTGAATTCCATAAATTTTGTCCCTGGAAGAAAGTTGTTAGGCTGCATATATTTGCATAAGCACTCCAAGATTTATATAAAAGAACAAGAAAATTATTCTCAAATAGTTATTTAAAATTATGCGGCTCATAAAGAACAAGTATGTGAGCATGCTTGTGTTCATCCTTCCCCGTGTTTCATCATTTTGAAAGGCCATCTATCGAATAAACACACATGGAACAATACCTTATATATGTGAACATTTTTAACAGCGAGGAAGAAGATAAATAAATGAACACACGCCAGCATATGCTTGTTGTAAGGAGAAAATGATTACTAATCCAACCCTTTGTCACCTAATTTTGTACTTTTGCTTCCTGCAGGGACTACAGGGTGGGATTAGGAGGATTACAAAACAATAAGATATGTAGAAGCTGATCTTAGTCATAAACCAATAAATGAGCTATGAAAGACAAAATCACAAAACACTTTATGCTTAGCATAAGACATGGCATAAAGTGATCATGCAGCAAACAGTTTAGACCCATTTTGTTGCTGATAGCTGATGTTTAGCATGGGCAGAGCAGACTGACCATGAGTGATCACACAGGGTATTTCTGTGGACATGTTACTTCGGATTCCCATATTCCACATGATGTGTGTTGTGAAGCTCTGCAAAATAAATATTATTAATAAATTTGTATAATTATGGCATCAATATATATTAAGCAAAATGCTCCAAAAATGTGATCCACATAATAGATTTCATAGCAGAGTTGGCTTTATTCCTCTTTCCCATGCTCTGGCTCTGGTTATTTTATGACATGGTAATGTCCCACTTTATGCAGCTTTATAAAACTCTATATATAACTTTATAAAAATCATTTTAATTCTTACTGGGTAACATTAATTCAGACTACAATTTTCCTAGAATTTTATCAGCTAAATACCAAAACAATGAGATAGATTTATTTTCTTCAAATTCAGAAGATTATGCATTCCAAGATTGCCATGTCTGCAGTGTTGTGGTCAAGACCACCTAACCCGAGACCAAGACGAGTGTATCGAGCCTGAGACAAGACCAACACCAAGACCAAGGGAAGTCGAGAGCGAGTCAAGACCAAGACCAGCACCCCGCGCTTAACATGACATGCTAAATGTGAAATATGATCAAAATTGCTTCTCAAATTGATCTGAAAGATCCACATTCCCATAAAAACACCTAGATATCAAATACTTAAAGCTGAAATAAATGTAACCAATATCAACCAATACCATCTCCGTGTCACAATCCGCGGTGGTCTCGTGCCATCCTAAAAAGATAACAATCTGGGTGTTTGCCCATATCGCTCATATCAGAAACCACCACTCTCTGCACCATTAACAATTGAGGCAATGCCCTGATGGTAAATAACTATGTTCAACAATGAACACTGACCAAAGAGCAACAAGCAAGAAGTAACCAAGCACAAGGCTCTCACCGTGACTGTTCTCTCCCTCTCTCCTGCTACATGAACCAGGTAGTCGGACACCATGGCACATTACAGCTGCCACTTTGAACTAAAACAATCAAAGAGCAATGCGCATGCTCTGCGTGCTTTTTCATTCTTGTGTTTTATTTATTTGCTAATTAAAAGAATATCAATATACATAATTAAATAAAATAATAATAGCTACTGCAGAGTACGCAGAGCATTACAAGAACAAAGAATGGCTCTCAGTGAGGCTCCAGTCCTATCTTCTTAGTAAAGAGCCGTTCAGAAGAATCGGACTGTTCCTGAATGTCACATCACTATATTGCAGACTGTTGTGCACAGTGTTGTCCCATACATGTGACAAGTTAGTCAACACCTCCGCACAATAATTCAGTGCAGTGACAACTTTTTTTCATCACAAATGCTTGTGTCTCTGTACAGCTAGCTTTACTAGCATCACGTCAACGGAGCTCACCTTTCTTTGAGCTTCTTTTCTAAGTGACGAAAATAGTTAGACTAGTCCCCACCGTCTGTGAAAGCAAAGCTCTGCTGAATTAACTGTCGCCATCGGATTTCTTATGATTTATGCAGCGCAATTCTATTACTGACGATTAGACAGACATATTCTGCTCAGAGGAAACCAACAAAAACACGTAATTAGTAAGTCACGTTATTGCTTGGATTTTAATCGGTGCGTTTTGCATCCAGTGAAAACAAACATGTTAACAAATAAACTGGACAGTTTGCTGTAAGTTA